>JAPYZI010000390.1:0-92447 GCA_030523105.1 Ophioninae sp. A BG-2022a | reverse complement strand
TGCAATACGATGGATCGTAGCTCGCAATTGCTCCCATGGTAACCACAACCTGCACAATTATTTTCAAAATTTTGGTAAATGCCGAGCATGTTCCTCTTACAGCAAGCGTCCTGCATATACACAATAAATTTCATTCAAAGCGGTTTAATAGTGTGGGAGAAATTAGATTTTGAAATTTCGATGTGACTAGGAACGTGTTCGTCATTCCCTTAAGAAAAATAAAATGACTATAGAAAAATAAGACGCTCGAAATCCTAAATGCCAATTAAGTTTTTTAAACATTTTATTTTTCTCCTTTATTTTTCGGATCCCGACAAGGGTAAGCGGATTCGAAGATTTTATCGAAGAAACAAGATTACCAAAAGGATCTATAAGACGTCGTACAAGAGTGAATGAAGATCGACGGGCAAAGCCAGGCTCAAGGTTCGTCCGTGGCGTATTGAAAAGTGTACATTCGAAAAAGGGTTTCACTATCGCGGGCGTGACACATTTCTTCGATGCTTTGCGAGGATTATTTATTCGTTACGAAAGATCTCGGGAATTGAAAAAGGAGCTTTCGAGTATTCGAAAAAAAAAGAGGAGAAAAGGATTATATGAACGGAAGAGTCCGGTCGAGTGAAAGGAGGAGCGTCTCGTCTTCGACGTTTAGGTTAAAAATTCTTCTCCGATGAACCCTAACGTATCAGTTTATCTGTATATGCACGACGCAAAGCACACAATGACCTCCGGCTCACACAATGATGTCCCCAGAGATGTTTCCACGTCTTTCGATATACGGATCCGTAGCCCAGTGGATTCGCATGGATCCCTCATTCAAACCTCCATCAATCTTCTTACGTGTCGAATCAATGTCGCCGCAAATCTTGAGTCCCTCGGGTCTTAAATTCACCTTCGACTTTCCTCCTGCCCTTCACTCTCTCTCGCTCTCGCTCTCTTCGTCTCTTCTGGTTCTCCCCATTCGTGCCATGATATATAACTATTGGCTCACGCCTTCGACTCCTCATCATCGAGCTTCCCATTATTCAGTCAATAAATGCGATCATCAAAATACTTACGAGAGCTAACACGATCATTAAAATGATCCTAATGGATTCGCGTTGCCTTTTTTTTTTGGTATCTCGAACTCAATATGTTGCTGAACATTTTCTTCCTCCCTCTAACTCTCGTTGGATCCTTCAGAAATTTACGAGGCTTGATTGAAGTCAAAGTGTGGAAAATCTATTAATATTTTTAATTGGTGTGATTATTATTATTATTATGAAGATCATAATGACGACTATCACTGACGTTTATCACGTATCAGTCGATTTATTGCTTTCATGATAATTATTATTGTTTTAGCATAAAAAAAATTTGCAAACGAAAACACGATTGGTTACCGTCGAAAAGTCAATACGAGAGGATTGGGGAGAATCGGAAGAGATCGACAAGTAAGACTTGGGAGCAGGTGATGCCACATTATAATTTCACGAATTTAAATAGAAGGGAACGATAATCGGTGTTCCTCTTCAGCCTCTCTCTTTAATAAATCTTTTGTACTTTGACGAAACAACCGCTGGTTGGTTTCCAAATGTGCATGGCGGTATCTACCCGGATCGTGAAGCATTTTGGTCAGTTTACTTTTTTAACGTCTCAACTTTACACCAGTTTAGTGCGAGAGGTAAAGCTACGTCCTGTGGTGAAAAACGTGGAATAGTGCACGAACTATGAGTTATAGCAACAGCTAGAGGGCCTCGGGCGTGCCAAACTTTCGCCATAAATTCGTGGTGGTTTTTTAATCATAGCCCGGAGTAATCCCGTGTCGACGAAGTACTACGGGTATGCATAATGTGACCAGGAGGATACATTTATATATTCGCACAAACCCCACGGCTGGATCGCGCATCGGTCATGTTCCTCCGCTACACCCCCACATGCCTCGTTTATTCGTAATTCTAAGAAAGTTCTAGCAAAGTCATCAAAAAGTGTATACGATATTTTTCCGGGACCAAGATCAGCATCGCGTTAATGAAGATCCGGGGACTAACGTAAACGTTCGTACGACGTTGACGTTTCTTTAAGATGAGACGAAAATTCATTTATTTTAAACGCAATTTTTCAGTTTTCCATTTAAGGCATTATAACGAATACACTGACGTTTTCATCATCTTGAAAGATTCGTTTCTGAAATTAAAAAAAAAGAACGGTTTTGGTGAACCAAAAAAACCGAGAAATAAAAAATCAAAAGAAGATCGGTGGATTCCAACGATGCAAATTTCAATGTTATCGATTGAAACATTTTTTCGTTTGTAACGAAGGAGATATATTATATACTTGGTGCGAAACAATGAGGAAATAAATGAGTGGAAACTCAATTTTGGTAGACAGAGATGTTGCCCGAGCACACGATTTTTAATTTCATAGTCTGACTGACCAAAACGTACACGCCGAAACTAAGTGATGAATCAGGGGAGGGCATTGATAAATAATACAACATTGTCAAATGATGTTAATACTGATGCTTTGTATCGAATGAGTAACTCAGCAGCGCCACTAATAATTGCCTGTCATCTACAAGGCATACTTTTTACTAATTTCATGGTGCATGATACAGGAACAGCCCCATACGTGCACGTTTGGATACTAATGTAAAAATATAGAAAAATAGTAACAATTCATAACTGATTGAAATAATAAATAAAAACCGAGCGAATGGTTGTAGTAAGAAAATAGACTGACACCCGTGTCAAATGGAACGATTCACTGAATAAAATTTCTTTTAGATGCTTGCACTATGAAAATCCCGCGTCCATGTTCTTACATTCTCGTTAGAAATTCATTATCTCGATTCGAAAAAACAAGATTTCATCTTTAGTGTCACGTCGAAGAAAGTTTAAGATACACTATGTTGCAGTAAATTTAATAGTCAATCTCGAATCTTCGTTAAAATTAGAATCCTTCAAAGTGTTGAAAATGCATAATGTCGTTTATAATCTTGAGGGTCACCCCGATCGTTATAATTTTGTTGATAGTTCTATTTATTTGCAGCGTCATAACTTTTTATCAAGTTTTTTTTTTTCATACCGAAACTCTTAAACCATTAGTTTGCGGTCGTCTCGTAAGTTGCACACGGACAATAATCATCCCACCGAGTCCATCGCGATCGTTATCCTCTCAAGAACTCCCGAAGCGTTCTCGTCCGACAATTACGGGTATGCGAGTAACGGCTACATACCTGCCCGTTTCCTACATTCCCCTTATTTCTTTTTTCCTTCCGTTCTCCACTATGCTCTCTTTACCGCAGTCTTCTTTTCTCATTTCGCAAGCTGCGCGCTCACACGTTTCTTGCCACATTTCTTCCCTTGATGCGTGCATCGCGTCCAATGGCAGCGTTCGCTTATTCTCGGAGCGCTCAATTAATACCTGTTCCAATGCAGACAGGAGCGGACTACGAGCATGCGCAAGAGCTAATGAGAGAAATACAGAGGGAAAGGAAGCATGAATATCACGAGGGTTGATCGAGCAGTAAGATCCCAAAAGAAAAATACCTTTTCCTTTCAAGCTACCTTCGGTCCGTTCCTCGTCAAAATTATCTTGTGTCCTTATTGATAGACGGTACACATTTAGTACTGTTTCTTCAATTTGGACTATTCAATTTTTTTGGACCACCATAACCAAAGCCCAGGCGTTTAAATTCTTTGTTTAAATAAAAAGATTGGCAATTTTCGGTCCAAATCTAGATTTATCTGCGAGGGAAACTGT
The DNA here is from genome assembly GCA_030523105.1 of Ophioninae sp. A BG-2022a. Classification (NCBI taxonomy): domain Eukaryota; kingdom Metazoa; phylum Arthropoda; class Insecta; order Hymenoptera; family Ichneumonidae; species Ophioninae sp. A BG-2022a. The sequence goes on along the minus strand of JAPYZI010000390.1, from coordinate 88,706 downwards.
GACGCCTAAGCCCAAAATGAAACTGAAATAAGGTCGTTTTATTCATGTCAGGAATTCGTTTAAACTTAATGATCAGTAAGAATTTTTAGGTTATATTTGGAGCTGGTAGGTTAAATTCTTTGAACTCTGAGGTTATATTCGGACGACCCTTCAACTTGCTAAGTGCGCACACTCGATCCGAATGACTCTACATTCATGGAATTACGAATTAAGATCACATTCTACCGCGATCGAATTTATATCAAATGCAAATATATTTTCGGGGAGAGGAAAGACCGAAGACGGATACCTACTTAAAAGGCAAGTGCTCGTACGATCGAACAATAAAATGTATACAAATTTTATTAAACTTGAATTTAATTTGTATTACGTGTAATTATATTCAAATAAAATTAACGTTCAATCGGAGTAAATAAAAATAATGCAATTGAATTCCAGTTGAAAAAAAAATAATAATAAAAAAATTGGTACAATAATTCGTAATATACCTGCTGTCGAGGGAGATTGAAAGTCGTTTCGACAATTGAATAATGAAGGCAAGATTTCCGGTTGCGTTTTCTCTTTGGAGTACACGAATCGTTAACGATGCAAAATTCTGCACAACGCAAACTCCATCATGAATGTCATACACGCAATTTCCTGGCTTTCAAAAGGGCGCTATTTTTATTGCTCTTTGCCCGTTCGCTTTTCGCACGCTGCGGCCCCATGTACCCAATGAAAAATGCATGCGGGGCGTCCTTCGTGTTGCGCGCATCAACGTTAAGCGCCTACATTTTGTTCGCAAACTCGACCCAGCGTTGACCGGCGTGTATGCGTCTTGATACATATCAACCCATTGCGGTATACGCATATGAGGCTGCAAAGCTTTATGCAGGCTAGACGAGCAAGTCGTAAAGACACCGCAAGCAGAAACTTTTCAAGGAGTCCCTGGTTTTGTAATAGGAATTTCATATGGATGCTGCACCTAGATATATATTCAAAGCTAATTAAATTCCGCATTGTTTCCTGATGAACGAACCTTCTGAGAATTCTTTCCCCGTTTTAGTCGAAAATATGTGACAAATCACGATACAGAAATTAATTATTCTGCAAAACTGGAAAAATAAGAAACGATAATTACGACGTATTTTCGATGATGACATCCAAACCGATTTATAAAATATTTTTGAATCATTAATACGTTTTTTTAAAATAAAACCTAAACTCTTTATAAATGTACATATTTTTATATATCGATAAATTTTTTTCAAGAAAATGAACGTACAATATGCAATTGGATTCATTGAGAATCTTTTCAAGTTCTAGTAAATAATACGGGCATACTCTAGGATTCGAATTGAGTTCGTACATTGGTAGGGAAATCCCAATTAGTATTCAACGTACGATCTTGACGTTTCAGGATAGGGATCCAACGGGACGACTCATTGGATTCCAATCAGGAAGTAGGTATAAGTATGGAAATCCAATTGGATACCTGTGACAATTACTCCATGAGACCTGCCTCGCTTTGGTGAATTTATGACTTCCCTTGTCTATTTTCCTAATTGCTCTTTGGCATCTGAAATGCGATTAATGCTTGGGTACTTTGTTAGTTAGCGAAGTATTTTGAAAAAATGACGCAGAAAAATTAGAATTTTCGATTGCCCGATAACTCTGTACAGGAGAGGATTTTTCCTATAAAGCACTGCTGTGAATAAGGTTCAAATGCACTTTGTAACTCTCATTTTGAAAAGCTTTAAAACGAGTGATGCGATGGCCTCCAATGGGCTAATCGCAAAAAGATCAGTTCCCGGTATACGTCCTTTGAATTCGAGCTTGCGAATTAGTTTCGCTAATTGCTAATTAGTTACGAATTAGTTACACAGTTTTACTAATTATTTTGTCTTCTCGAAAAAAGAAATTGATATACGCGGATCTATGTGATATTTTTATTCGTGTAGCTTTGCATGAATTCACAAAGTTGCAAGGAAATATGATTCACCGGAAATGGCAGCGGAAAATCCTGATATTTCATTTCGTCCAAAGCCGATTACTGAGTATTTATATTTATGCAATCAACGAAATAGAGTACGTTCTCTCCTAATAATTGTTATGCACGGATGTCACGTGTTATGAATCAGCTTAGACACGATTGAACGTAATAACTCTTTGAAATTCCCATTTGAATAGTACAAATTCTGAATGCCCGAAACTCCTCCTACACACTCTGAGGGCCATTGATGTGTAAAAATTAATGAGAACGGGGGCGTTTGGAATGAAGTTCGTTAAAACTATCACATCAAATCTCCCATCATACTCGGTAGCTTGATGGGAAGCCAGTTCCGGATTTTCATTTCCCATAAAAATGATCATCGAAAAATATCATTATCTAATTATTTTATGTTATAGCCATTGGTAATTGTCAGGTTGAGCTCGCAATATTTAAATCATTACCAATACGTGTATCACAGCAACTCGCCTCGGAAATCGCTCGCTCTTTTAGAACCCAGTGAAAAGCCAAAATAAATGAGCAACCTTGATCGTTGATTCCTTCTGCTTTGTCATCCCATTCTCAAATTTATTGAACGCCAGTTTTTAATCCTAACATCATCGAAAAATTGTTCAAAGAAACGATGATGCTTATATTGAAATTCTTGCCTCACGGGATATGAAGCTGGGTCACGTGACGTCACGGGAGTAGTGAAAAAAAAAACGACTTGGACGCCAGAGAAAAATGCGAATGGGATTTGCAGAAATAGGACTGTTACTGTACAGCTCGAATTCTCCCGGTAAGACGTCAAGTCAGACGTCAGAGTCTTATTTGATTCTCAATCTTCCTTTCTCGCTCCTCGAACGGAACGCGCATCACCCCCGGAGACAATAACAACTGCGTTTTCTTCTTATACCGTTTTTCCTTCCACTGCTCTACCCTAGGACAAAGTTGATAACTGTCGGGAGTGTAGCACCTGTATGGCTTCCTCTATTGCAATACTTTCGAAAAATTCTCACGGAACACTCAATAATACGGAAGGAAAAAAATACCCGGTGACTCTCTACGATTCCAGCGCAAATTTTCCAAGCCCGTAACTCTTTCATTTCGTACAAATGTGCAAACTGCCAGCTGGTAGAAATGTTCAAAGGAGATGTATCGCGTATTTGATGCATCGCGAATTTCAAAGTTTGTGATTTTTCCAATGAATCGATTGATAGAAGGGATGATTACGAATCAATATTGCGAATGATCATTTGTTTTTAGGGTGCCGTCAGTTCCGGGACCTACGGGGACGGGTTTTTCCTGTCTTGTTGTGAAAAATCGTAAAAACGAACGTACATGCCATTGAACCAACACTCAATGGAAATTATTGTTTTCAACCAGAAGTTATATGTTTTGTAGGCGATATCAACGCTATCAGTAATGAAGGCTAAGCAATGTGGTCCATAGTACACGTAACAGCAGGGCTTAAAGGAGTTGCATGTAGGGGTTGCCTCACAGATGCTGATTCCCTCATCGTTACTTTCCATCGTCGGTTCATTAGACTACGCTGGCACCCACATCTTCGTAATTAGTATCTACAATCTATTATTGACCTATGGCTAACATTGCGATCCCTCACAAATTGATAAATCCATTCGTCGGGAGTTCGAGAAGCTTTTGCCGCAGTTTGGATTCCTTCGCTTTCAAACCTGAAGTACCAATTCAAAGGACGTTTCGCTGTTTTGAGTTTGAAATATTAATTCCCGTAAGGTGGAAATTATGCAAGAGGATATTCAATAGAGGGAATAGGTTAGGAAACGGTGACAGGATTATAGACGTAAAGACATGACGGAATTATGGGCGTCAATAGAATCAGGAACTCGAAGCGTATCAAGCCCAAAACTGTACGACTTCTTGCTTTTCTACACTTTACTCTTCCTCTTGCATGGTTTCATCTCAATTTGCATTATGTATGACACCGAGCACGTATGTCTTCACGTTATTTTCGATATCTATACCTCGTGCTACATGATGAATACGGAACTCCACGCTCGTTATTTTTTTTTTCATCTTTTATCTTTTTACTAGCTATCAGGTGTCTCAGTGATACGACGTTTACGGATCCGACGTCTCGACGGCTTATATTTTATTTTTATACCCGGTACCTGTCGTCGTTTGTTTGGGTGAACGAATTTCGGGCGTGTGTGAGTCACTGGTGGCAAAAAAAAGCGTTTCCCTCTTTCCCTCTCTTTAGCTTCCTCGACTGCCCCAGCAGTTACGCCACACCGATCAGCAACCCACGTCCCTACGATAAATTCTACCCTTTTCCCCTACCACAATTTTTTTTCTTTATCCCCTCCCCCCTTCCTTCCGCTTCCACGTATAGAAGTTTTGCGTTCCATTACCGAAACCCGAGCTTTTAAATACTTCATGCCACGAAATAAAAAAAGCTAATAAAAACAGAGAATCCTTCTTCTCGTTATTCGAAGTGAAGTTTTTGTTTAAAATATATACGAGCACTTTCCGATCGCTCGAGATGGTATTCTCGTTAATTAAAATAAAAGTCTCGGGATTACGCTCATTTCATTTTTCGTACTCTGCGCTACGATTCTTTTTTCTCGCTTTCTGCCCTCTCCCTCCCTCCCCCATCCTCTGCTCCATTCCCATCGCGGTTTCGCTGGAAAACCTGCGGGATACTATATTCCGTCATCCCGGTTCTCTCGGCCCTTCCGGCCTGTCGCTTCGCGAGCTACACAGCCTCGCGCTTTTAACTTCGTTTAGAGCGCTGCGGCGGAAACTTTGCGTCATAATTTCAGATAACAATGTGATTAAGTCGCGGGAGTTCGTGTTTACACAAGTCGGAAAGAAGTGAACGGGAACTTTTGTCATAACGAGATTCCGAGGGAGAAGCGGAGACAAATTGCGCTGTTAACACGAACCGCTATCTTCATGCTCGCCTCTAATATTGGTTTTTTATTATACTCTTAGCATTGAAAAGCCAATATGAGATTGAGCAATGAAAAAAAGCGTTTACGAATTCTTGAAAATCAACGTCTGGATGTATGCTCAGAATATTTTTTCTCGTCGTTCCGAACAAGCGTCAGGATGTCTTCACGAGCTTCGTCTCGTTAAGGAAAAGAAAAACCGTCTTTTCGTTATGTCAAATTCGACGTCGTGAAATCGTTGTTTCCGGCTGTTTTGTCGACTGTAGGGATCATTCTGTGTGCGTAAAGTTTGCGAGTCGTGCCAAGATAACCGCCGTATTCAGTTAATAATAATAATAATAATTGTTAATAATTGTTATTTTCTTCATTCTAATTTTTAATTATCGCAGCGATATTTTGAACAGAAGTAAGTACGAGGTTTTCGATACGTCGATTCCAACATTATTTATAAAATATATTATTCTGTTTTTAACGCTATTATTTAAAAGATTGTTCCTTTTTGCCGGAAAATGAACGTTTCAATTCACATGCTCGCCGATCACGCCAAAATCAATATGTTTGAAATTACACACCTATATATTTAGCTGTAATGATGTAGATTGAGTGATTTTTTTTTCTTCCTGATTTATATTTGTTTTATGCAATATGCCTCGTGAGAAAGGCTTTGGTGTCAATATTTTCCAATATTCCTCGATGATAATTTTTTCTTTAATATTTATCGACACATGCTTAATAATTTCGTCGAATATTATTATTCTCATGCTTATCGTTCATTCCGAACGATGTCTCACGATGTCTTCACGAGCTCGATTTCATAAAGGGAAAGAAGAAAAACATTTTTTCATCCTGTTAACTTTGACGTCGTAAAATTGTTGCTTTTTCGTCAGCTCAGAGATAGCGTCAGACATGATCTTGCGGGCGTAAAAGTTACCAGTCGTGTCGTCCAAGATAAATGCCGTATTCAGAGTTCTCATACGGACAAACGCAGCGGATCATCTAGCCTAGCTCGCGAAAGGCAACCCTAGCATCCAACCATCAGAGACGCGATCTCAATTTCGCGAGCTATTATTGTTGCGCCTTGGGCTCGTAATTACACGAAGCAGCGTCGACCCTGCCCCCTGCTTATTTCTCCCTGGGCGGACTGCCTGACGAGACGAGCCACGCGAGTGTGTATTGGATAGACTTCCCTTCGCGAGTCTATCATACACGTGTATGTTGAGACTCGTGTACACGGATCTAGTGATGGAACCGAGTTACGTGAAGACGCTCGCGGGACTACTTAGCGAATATAGGCAGGTGTACGGAGTCCCAAGACCTCTTCAATCTACCGGCGTGGTCCTTTGCTCGGCAACTTGCTCCTCTCGGCTTGATAGAGTTGAAGTGGTGGATCAAAGAAAAATACGGGATTCCGGTGATCCTGTTAATCAGACATCGCGTTCCTTACACGCCTTGAAGGTACACATTGAAGGCGATCTCGAAATCATTTTATTCGATATGAAAGATCCGAAGATCTGAAGATAACAAATTCTAAGTATTTTTGGACACTCGTTTCCTGATTTTTGCCGAAAATTCGGTATTTCAAAATCTGCTCTTGTGAATTTGATGCGAGTTGAATGACACGGGAAGAGAATCCTACTGGCTGATTAGATGGTAATAAGATTCGAGAGGAAAAGCATACCCGCGTAAAAATTCAAATAAAACAATGTCCCCGATGTACCTTTCCTGAATAATATCAAGCTCTAGGCGAGCTTTCATCAATAACATTATATGAGCATATTATTTTCGTCAACCATCATTATATATTCTTCATGGTAGCTTTGTAGGCTGTCAAGAACAGGCAAGGAAAGAAAAGTAAATAATAAACACAATTGCAATAAATGTAATCATATTATTACTTTCAATTATTTTAAAATGTTATTCTCTTCCAGAAACTTCCAGAAAATTTCAAGATACTTTCGATATTTTTGTAGGCATCAGAAAAATCTGATATGTAAAGAAGAAAAAAATGTATCATGCTTCAACAACCCTGCTATGAATATCGAGTTTTTTGATAAGTGATCATCAATTATTCCGGCTTCCCTTTTGCCCGGATGTACCACTTGGATTGTGGCTATTAGAATTATTTCGGCGGTTCGCTGATTCCGGGTCTCTTCGTATCTGATTTATAATTTTCGCAATTTTTCTCACTCAGCCGCATATATCGACGCTCTCTTCTATTTATTTCTCTTTTCCTCTCTCTCTCTCTCTCTCTCTCTCTCTCTCTCCCTAGTGAAGAGCTGCGACTTCCGAAGGAAGTGACTCCTTTACAAACAACCGGAACTAATGTGCTCTCACCCATAATTCCATTCGTGAAAGTCTACCTCTCGTATTCGATTTTCTCTCGTCCCTTTCGTGGCGTACGAACTGAGAGAGAGAGAAAGAGAGAGAGAGTAATCGTCAGTGCGGGGTGGGGGGTTGGGGGGTGCAGGGACCAAAGCACTGCGGTTGCGGTATACACGTGGCTACTATTGCATTCGCGAATGCATTTCCGAATCAATTGTCGTTGGATTGGTTCGAGTTTGCTGAGCTCTCTCCTCTCCCTCCCCCCGCTCTCCCATAACGTTGCTCGCCAACTCTAAACTTTCTCGGGGACTGGCGAGTCTTCGAGCGATCCACGATGTATACACGCTTCGCACCAATTTCCGCAAACATCGTTTTCATTTCGGAATTCGATTAATCGACAGCTGAGAGCTGAGAGCCATATTTTTTTACCGCTGTCCGATAAGAATAATCGCAACTCAGAGAGTACTTCTGTACGTTTGACAATGTTTCTTGTAATTATTCATGGCGGGTCACAATTTCGTATTTTTTTAATCATTTATTCATTATTATACAGGATATTCTTTTTTTACTGTGAAATTATGTTGAGTTTTATTTTCAATCGAATTGTTCCGTAACTATGCATGAATTGATTTTCTTCTCGATTATCCACGTATGCCTCTCCGCCTTTCTTGATCTATATTTATACTGTTGTATTAAAATGTTAGTAATCGCGTGTATAAGCATTTGATTGATATTACAGCAGAGTGGATGGAATTTATTTTGTATCTTCAACATTTCATTTATTATTAAGGGTCTTATTTACGTCTCATCATTATTTGATTTTTCGAGTAATCGGATCATTACTCCATCTTATTACTTTTATTCTGTGATTTTTACTACTTTTTTTACTATTCTTATTACTTTTTACTTTTATTCTGTGATTTTTATTATTATTATTATTATTATTATTATTAATACTATTGTTATTATCGTGAATCAATTCACTGAAAGTTTTTTATGATATTTATTGTATGAGGGTTTATCTTCCTTTTGAATCCTTCAGTGTTTTTTTTCCGATCACTTGAAAGCACACCGGAATAATTTTCTTCCCCCGGAAAACCTTGGCACTATCCATAGTTAGTTACATGGTGATGGAATACTAAGTGGGGTACAGTCCTCTGAAAAAGAGTCTATGGACTTTGGCCACATGTCCACTTGCGTGCAGTATATTTGTGTACAGTTGGAAACTTTGCGACGATACAGATATACATGTAGTATCCAACAGAGTGTGTTTTATGAGGAAATGTGGTATGGGAGAGCGAGTGATGCTTGGCGCATCGTTAATGGTGAATTTTCTGCCAAGTGGACGAACGTGATTCGTTTTCGGAAGTAAACGGGGGCATCACATTGGGAAGTGGGAAACTATACAGGCGCACATGAACGAGACGAGAGGAAGGACGAGGCAGCAGCTTTTTCGTGTTGGGCCCTCAATCCAATGGGAACGGAGTAGTAGGGAGGGGGGGGGGTAATAGTAGGCTTTCCTACATACGCCGGGCTCCATGCGACGTAAGCTTCCAAAATCGTCCTCCCAGTAATTGAAAAGGTCCACGGGATGGAAAAAAAGTTTATTCAATACGGCATCCGACTCTTGGGATTTCAGCCAGAACCGATTATCGCTCGAAGACAGATTTCAGAAAAAGATAAGTGAGGTTGTTCGGTAGGAAGTCAATTTGCACTGTGAATCGAGTTTGTATATCACTAGCGTGATTGGGTCCTGCAAAAAGGGAATTTGTTTCGAAATCGATGAAAGTTCGTTGGATACATTTTTTTTTTCTAATGAAAAAATAAAGGCGTTTTTTTTTACTTATAGAATTTTTTTTATCGATCTATATTTCATTTTCTACACAGTGTGTTTGGAAAAAACGTGTACCGTGAAGCTCACTAACTATTTCAGAGGCGACTTTGGAAAAAAATATATACGTAAAACATCGTATGAACCCTGATGCTTTATTATTTATAAATTATTCAGTCGACGCTAGTATGAATAATCGTCCGAGATCTCCAAGCTATACGTCTTACCAATTTGAAGATGTACCCTTCTCTATCAGATTGTAGATACATTTATTCACATTCAGTAAATAAAAAGTAGGTATAATTAATGAAACGAATATCAAGGAAGGGCAGGAAATAAAAAATGGGAATGGGTCAGCCAACATTATATGGAAGCTTAGTTACAGATGTTATATTTTCAAGATGAAAATGTAGCGAGGTATCTTTAAACAAAGGTAACTCATAGCAGCTCGGAGACATACGCTGGACGTTTCATTCAATCACTACATTTCCAAGGAATCACAGACTTTAAGCACCAACGTAGCAACAAAAGCTAAATAAAAATGGACGTTTTCGCTGAATTTAATCTTCAAAATATTTTTGCTTTTTTTTTCACGCGAATTAACAGAATGTGACCGGAGTACAATCGTGAGACGGAAATACACTTATCTCAACAGAGGCCATCTATTCGCAGTGAATTGAATACTTTTTTGTACAGCCCTTTGGAGTACTTATGTATTCTTGTTGCTTCTCTGCTGAAGGATTATACGCATATACGTCTTTCATACATTTGAATGGAAAGTCTCTGAAAAATTGCCTATCCATCGTATAAAAGTCGGGAAGAATATCTTCGTCTTCGTACATCATACACAATATCTCGCTACTTCGTGGGTTGTCAAGTTGCGAAATAATAATGGCGTTTTTGCGCTGACGACGACGAGGACTTCGACGTTGCGGATTTAATCAAGGTACGACCAACCGTGAATCTATTCACGGTGGCAATGCGAATTTCATTAATTGCTCGGTATAATAATGCGGCGTGGAACGAGAGGAGGCGGCTGAAAGGAGACAAGAACAGGGGGAGGGAGAGAAAGGGATCTTGCAAAGAGTCGACTATAGATGCAGCAGTTTTACACATACATAGAAATGGTTTGTGGGGGATGAGCGGTAGTATAGCTAAATGAAAGAGAGGAAGACAGAGAGAGAGAGAGAGAGAAAGAGAGCATACAGTCGTTTCGTAGAGATTTCGAGGAGGTTCCTCGTTCTCGTCCGCACCGTCTTCCGTCGTCCTCCACTTTTGCGTCGTTGTCGTCGTCGTGTGCAGCTCCGTCGTGCCAGGAATAATGAAACGGTCCACGGACAGCCAATTAGTCGTTGGGAACTAATGACGGACACAATTCATTTCCACCTCAGTGGAGGAAGTGCTCGCCAGCAGGCTGCCTACCCTTCTGGCTTCTTCTTGGTCCGTTGTCGCACACGGAGACGACGAAACTCTCTGGCTTCTATACATTATACGTATACGTATCTTCATTCGTATACATGCACGTAGATATGTGCCCGTAGACTGTACTATATACAATCCTAGTGTGAGCTGAACTTGGGGCATGGGGGAAGAAGATAAGGAGAAACGAAGTACGAGGCACGTCGGTGAAGATGAGGACTGCAGCCTTTAGGTGAAGTAGTTGAAACGGCTTCTTGTACGAGACTCTTGGCTGGTATCGTATCGTCCTCTTCCTCACTCTTTCCCTCTCTCTTCTTCGTCGTCTTCGTTCTCTCTCGCTCTCTTTTACCATTCGTACTTACCAGGAGCAATTCGAATTCTACTAATTTCTAGAAAGTGGATACAGTCGTTGGAGAGGGCAGTAAGGAATGCCGAAGGAGAAGGATGCAATGGAAAGACAGAAGGACAGATGAAGAGAGCGAGGGAGAGGCAGATGGAGAGATCTAACTCAAATATAGTGGGTCGCCAAGTTCCTTAAGCTAAACTTATTGTTAGTGTCTGGTTTTGCAGGTCGGCTGAAAGTTTTGTCTCCGGTGCGAACTGCAAGGGGTGGTGAGGGTGTACGGCAGGGTTAAGGAGGGTAATAGGTGGTAGTGCCCTCTAGATGGCCAGGCCGAGTTACAGAAAAGATAGACGAGGTTTTGCGAAGAAGAAGCAACCAGGCGAATTAAAGTTTCAAAGCCACGAAAAGTTCGTCTAATTACGCGCAATGGACTCGATCGTGACTTGTTCTTCAGGCCAAGTGCTCTAACGCTCTTTCTCTCTAACTCACTCAGTCACTCTTTAGTACGCTCTACGTTCCTCGTGCTCGGTGGTTCCAACTTGTACGCTAATCGCGTGAGGACTTCAAGAAGCGGAGAAAAGGAGAGAGAGAGAGAGGGAGAGAGAGGATTCAAAACCAGCGACCATAAGGAATCTTCCGTGGATTGGTATGTCAGACTCGTGCACGGTTGAACGAGGCAGTAAACCCTCGAAACAAGTATTTACTACCACATGATCAAGTATTTCCTAACGAAAGGCCCGATGGATTTCGTAGATTGCAAAATTTTCAGAAATAGTTATCGCAGAAGTAGTTTCGCTACATTCACTTTAAGCAAGCGTGTACCAAGTAGTGTTAACGTTGCAATTAAACGTGGTCACGCTTTTGCAGTTTGTTTCGTCAATATACACGAAAGAAAATGTGATATTCTTCATAAAGGTCTATCAGCTCAGCTCTGCTGCTCTTATCAGCAGCTGAGCTGTCCTTTGGTACTTCTGATGATAAGCGCTGATATCCACGATTACAAAAGCAATTACCCATAACCGGTGAGTTGCCTGGTGAGATCCTAGGTAGCATTTGTTGGGGATGTAGGGAAAGGACGATTTAACGTGGTTCCTGGGCTTGTAGCTACCCAGAGGGATTGAATGATAATTACACGCAAGGCCCCGACCTTGGTGACAGGGGTCTCGATAAGGGGACGAAATGGAACCAAGGGAATGCATCAAGCTCTCAATTACCTCGGTGACGCGAATATGGGTCTCTCATCCGCGACCCATCTCTCACGCTTTGTGCTCCGAGTGTAGTCCGGAGCGATGGATCACGCATCTCGAGCCGCTTCAACAATCACCATTTACGCTATCGAATAGCCACACATCGGGAGGTGAACTGTGGTAGAGCAAGGGAACGTTAATTGCTCTAGCTTTAGCAGTGAGGGGTGTCCTCGTGTCCTCGGCGAAACATAGAACGGACAATAATCATATTGACAATATGTTGAAATGCTTAAGAATCTTGACCAATTTTTGTCTTTTTCTATCCCATTGTTGCACCAAACAACTGATTTACATTCCAGTTGGAACATTCTTCAGAGGTGCGTTTATTCGTTTTGAATAACGATAATTCGTATAAGCGTCTAGCCGTCTGTCTCTCTGGTCGTACCGAAGCTGGTTATTTATCAATAACAGCCATAAAGAGGGATCTCGTCGTGAACGATTCGACCGAGCTGGAATTCGGTATCGGTCGTATAAATATTCCATGGCTTCTTTCCATTTATCAGCCTCACTGTGCCTTCTCCAATATTACTTTACGATTGGCTGAATGCGAACGGACAACGACTGCGGAAGAGGGTTTCACGGAAGTGGAGCCTGGGACGACGTTTTTACTCTTGGAAAGTTGTTTGTTGAGGTACTAGGCTGATGATGATTCGTGACCGAAGGAAACCCCCAAGAATCCTCTGGAGAATCGAGCCCTCGTACTTTCATCTCCCTACAGCCCCGACGACGTTGCTTTCTCTTATCTATCCTCTCCCAGCGCACTAGTTTTTCGTCGACTCTCAGTCTGGCGCTCGCTTCCTCCAACCTCACTCTCTTCTTGGAATTACTACTGCAGCCTCGGCCCCATTCTTGTTCGGATATACGTGTATATATATTCCTAGCAGTCAATACAATCATGTGCTCCATTAGTTTCTGCTACAAAAACACGCCGCCTCTATCGCGCTAATGTCGCGTGAGTGCATGTGGACCAAACGAAAAGTCCGATCTATCATAAGTGGGCTGTGCAAACTTGCGTCTCTCTTCCGGCCCAACTTCCACGTACATATTGATCTAACGTAATCAGATCTTAGAGACGCGTCGAGGTTCGGAAAAACACTCTTATTTGTTTACCTGCTAGCTTGTGTCCGATGCAATTACACTTAATCACGTTGAAAATTGCCAGATGCCTCCAAACCGTTGGAAAGTGCAACACCAAGCCTTTTGTACTTCGTGGTACGATTCGGAATCGCGCAAACTCAAACTTAAGATCATCCGAAACTATTCTTCCGAAATCTAATAAGCCGATTGTGTGGCGAGTTACGTCGCAATCGTTATACACTGAAAATGCTATAAACGAGAACCATCATACCAAACGTGCAGCTCAAACCTGTTCGGAGGAACGATAAATTGAAACTCATGTATAGGATAACTTGATGCATCAGCCAACACACATCTTTGACATTTTTCGTGCGAGACAGTCTCTGGCTAAGGGCTATATGTAGCAGAAGCTTCGATGAAGAATCACGCTGAATTAGAGCGTGAACGATTTCGTCAATCATGTAACCGTATTTAGATACGAGTCACTAACGATGATTGAATTCAGAGGCTATTTCGACGTTGATAGCAAATCATTCATCCAAACAGCCATGTCCCTTTGATTTTCAATCACGGCTATATAATTTTCCCGCTAGCCGACTAATTACCATTGGGAAAGCGAGACTAGATGGACTGAATGTACGTTCTCTAGCTGTGTATATACAGTGGTATATGCAGTCATATATATAACTACATATAACAGTGTACCATAGGAAATTCGGCCAACATCTATTGCTAAAGGGAGTGAAAGAGAGGGAGAGAGAGAGAGAGAGAGAGAGAGAGAGAGAGAGAGTCGTACTGCGGTTGGTCCAGTTAAGGCTGGTTCAGCATTCTACCCGCACGATCCAACTGTTGTACCTGGCATTCCATCTGCTTGGCATTCACCTATTCCCACTAGACTTTATCCAATTTCTATGAAACATTTCGAAAAATCGGGTATCCGAACAACGTCACTTTCGAGAACGGAAATTGGACAGGGGCGGAGGTGAGAATATTTCAATGTCATTGATGATCTACATTCTACAACGTTCACTTCAAAACTTAGTAGTATCCGGATAAAAATGGCAAGTTGCACAGTCTTTAATTTCAGATTTAAGTTCACGTACCCATTAGCTTTTATGTGTTATTAATTCAGGACTGTTTATTTGATGGCAGAATCGATAAGCTTTATCGTCTTATGGGTGTTACGTTTTGAAATGTACATATGTAAGTGTAAACCCACTCGAAGGAGGCTACAGAGAGAGGATCAATAAAATCGAGAGGCAGGTGAATCGGAGATTATGCATTGGCGAAATAGCTGACTCCCTCAGGTAACCTAATTTCGCGTTTCGTCTTTTTGTCGATGTACTTCATGCCAATTTTTGGGCCTAAAGATCCTCAATTTTGTATCGTTTGGATGTAACGAAAATGATGATGTTCTTATTTTTCAAATCCCTTTTGCCAGATTTTATCTACGAAAATCATACGAATATTCGATTGGATATTCATCCAGATGATTACGATAATGCTCTCAATATTATTATGGATAATAATGCAAATAAGGAAGTGAAAAAAAATGTTCTTTGCGTTCCTCTGCTGCAAACTTGAAAGCCATCCATAACCGACGCATTTCCAACCTTCCATTTCTTCGCCTCTTCATCTCCTATTCACGATTTCAATACTTCGTTGACTCCGGTGTTATCTAAAATTATCCTAGTCATTGAGTATATAGAAAGTATATATACCAACAGCCAATTAAAAATAGATAAATCCAAAAAAGACACTTTCTACCTTTCACGTGGAATTCACAGGTACCTGGTGCATTGCTGGTCGCTAAAGAAGAGAATACTAAAGATGACGTTGAAAGAGCACTTTCCTCTACTACCTCTTTACTCTTGTACCTCATTCTACATTTCTCTTTCTCCCTTTCCGCCTCTTTTACCAATGCTCGTGCATCGTGAAGACAGAGAAAATGACCGCTTTGCGGTAATTACCTTCGCGTTAAAGAAATCAGACAAGAATCGTAGTATTCGCGAGCCAGTAATGGGCTTCCACCCTTCTAGAACTATCCTTCCCCCCCTCTCCATCTTCCATCTTCGTCTTTCGGTTTCCTCTTTGAAGATAGAGTGTGACGCAAAGACCGGAAGCATAAGTGCAGCCAGATTACAGAGACGAGAACGACCAATGTGGATACGGACGGGCTTCTATCCACCTTCGTGCCTTTTCCTTTCAAAACTTTATTACATATGAATATATATGTATATATCGTCGAATATATATATCGGACGATTTCACAAAAGTCGATGTTCTGGAAGAATCGAGAGGACGCTGAAACGCGATGAAGTTGAAAAAGTGGGGCGGGGGTCCGATGGGTGATGATGAAAATGAATAGAACGGTGTTAGTACGCGGCTCTTTCGTTTGATACGGCCAGAGAACCGAGAACGCTGCGGTTACATTCCAAGAGAGATCCAATAATGATGATCGATTTTGCGTGGGCGTACGCTCGCTCGGCACGCGAGAACGAATCCTGATAATGGAATTCACCCCACATAATCGTGCTCTTATTTTCCTCTCACTTCTTCAATGCTTCTTCTACACCTGTTCAATCGCATCGCGTTTTATTTCAAACAACGTTATTTTCCGCTTTTCTCTTTTCAAATGGAGGCATCTGGGGCCGAAAAGTGATTGAGATGGCGTTACAAAAATGTTGACCTCCAACTGTCCGAAACAGTTGATGACGCCCAGGCACACGAAGATGAATCGCGAATCAGCGGATCAAACGAAGCCTACAGTGATTTTTCTAAGCGTCTTTTCGGCGTTCCTTCATCCCGCGTTCGGCTCTCGCGAAATCAAAAAGAATTTGTGCGCTTTGAGAAATTCACGAATATCCGAGCGAGGCCACCCCTCTCCCCGGTGGTGGGTTTCGAAGTCAAAGGCTGAAATTTCTTTTCCACCCTCCGAGGCTCGAAACGATTTCCGCTTGATAGGATTTCGTGTGGCCAAAAGCGCGCGATTAAATTCTTCCTCTACCCTCAGACTTGAAATACTCGAATAAAAAGCTATCCGCGCGTAGGATCGCGAGTCGTTAGGGGTTACGAACCTCAAAGGAACCTACGTAATTACACGTGTATTTAGGGAGAAATACGCACGCGCGCACACGAACGAACTACCGGAATTTGTCGTGCTTTCGTCAGTGTAGAATATTGTACGATATTTACATTCGAATAAAGGGAATAATGTTTGTTCTTTTCTTTGTTTTTGCTTTGTTTCTTTCGCACGTGAGGTCATATTAGTACGCCTAGGGGAAAACTTTTTAACGGACATACGCCCGTATGCGAAACGCTCCGTGAGCGGAGAGTCGTGGCTGAAGAGTCGCGTGATTAATCGCTCGTGACGTGTACAACGAGTCCAACGTCTCCTCCACTGCCTCAACCTCATCGACCATCGCGTCGACCTCGCAATTTTAGGAAAAACGATAAAACAAATAAAAAGAAAACTGAAAAAAAAAAAAAAACGTTTGGCTCACTCGAGCGCTCTGAACATACACTTCTCGTGTACACAACATCACCCTCGCGAAAAGGCGAGAAGGAGAATCGTGTGGCAAATGGAAAAAGAAAAAAAAACGATCGAGCTTTTTCAAAGAAGAAAAAATGGGAGAAAAAATGTAACGCGGGTACGAGGAAAAAGGGGGACATTGGTCTGTTGAGTTGATAGTGGCAGTGACATCGGTACCACCACAAAGCCTCGATGCAAACGCTGTTTCGTTCCTTCTCACAAGCCCAGCTTTTTTTTCCCTCGATCAAAAGCAAAACTTTAATTCCGTTCGTCGACGCAAATCTTTCCGCAAATCTTGATCAGCTATGAAGATATTTTTTATGAGGTGATAAAATAGGTCGCGTGATTTAAATAATCGGAAGTTTATAAAATGTCATACCAGATGACAAGATGTCACTTTCCATCAGCGGTGATATCTTCGTTACGGAAACTTTTGTGAATGAAAAAACGAAAGAACAGAACGTATCTCTCGAGACGCACGATGTTTCTTCGTCGACTCGGAAAAACATTTTTTATCTTAACGGAAATCATGCTTGTTGATACATCAGAATTTCGTTTGAATTTAAAATCCCCGAATGATCAACGTAATCATGGAATGGAAAACCTCGAATGAGGTTTTGATAGAAAATTTGTACGATTTCTTATCACCTGAACGTGGCGAAAAAATAATCGCGTGATTAAAAACAATGAAATTAACACCGTTCCAACAATGGAAATTTCAACGTGGCTTCATTTGGACACTCGAGAAGATCGGTGTGAGCTGAAAAAGAAAAACGTGGTAAAAACGCGAGAGTGAGAAGATCGAATTAGCATCAGAGGGGATTGCGATGACACGCGAGCGACTTGGTATATAACGATCTTCGTGCTTGTGGCCTTTGTCATGCAGCGGGGGAATTAATGGCGTGGCGATTATTTATAAAGTGATCCAAAGTAGGCCATCGACATCGGTCAGATTGGAGCTTTCATGCTCTCATATTCCGTCCCCTCCTCGACTTTATTTTCTTCCTCTACTTTATATTTCCGTGAAAATGAAGGATGTGCTCGACGTAGAGGTATAAAGAGATTTTTTAAAAAAAAGCAATAGCGGATCTCCCAGGGAGGGAAATGGTGGATTGGCGTGATACGCGGAACACCGTTCTCGTTGATAGTACACGTGTGAGTTCGTCGGCAAAGTATCGCCGGTAGCTTGTCCCATAACCATTATTATCGCCATCACGGTCATTATCATCATCATCATCATCATCATCATCATCATCATCATCCTCGTTGTCTCGTTTACCCGTACTCTCGGACGCTTCTCTCCTATTGTGTTGAGCACCTGAAAGTAAATTTACCGACAGGAAGGCTAAGCGAAAGGAGGAAAAGCAAACGAGCAATAACGAAAGAGGCAAAGTTCATTCAGCTCCCGTGTATGTAACGTGATACAACTTAAACGCGCAATTAAAAGTAAACACAACCATCTTGTACTTTGCGATATCTTAATTTTGAGATTCTTTTCACACAACTGAAAACTTCCAGCAATCGATAAATGTACACTCTTGGTGAAGATTTTTAAGTGTCTTCGGTTAAAATCGTCAAAAAACAAATCTTTTTTTTAAGCAAGAGATGGATCCGGAAGGGGATTCAAACTTATGAAGATATATTTGGGTCAAGTGGGCGCACTTTGCAATTTGTAGGCTCATAAGGTTTAAAAGGATCTTAATAATAAAATCATACTAATCAGATTGGACATTTATCCAACCGTTCATTTAATGGACAAACTTCACAGAACCATCGCAGAAAAATTTGGTATTTATCAATAATAAATCATTGAAATACATCGATAAAGTTTTCGTTGTTTGTAAATAAAAAAAAATACATGCACCGCGCAGCGTCTTATTTTTTATTACCTACATTAATTCGCTACTCAGGCTCGTGTAACTTGCTGCACTAAACGAACAACCACCCTCGACTCGTTTGGCAATGAAGTAGGTGCGCATACTTATCCACTGCGCTCGGTTATCCCGAATCACGATATTTCTCGATAAGTTTCCTGATGCGATTTGTTCAATCTCTCATTTCGTGTATAAATAGCTCGAACCAATATTTGGATCGGTGACCGCTCAATCCTGGAATTAGTCACGTCATTACTCTGGCATAAACGTCGAACAATGAAATCCGGGGATATAAGAACAAGATAAAAATAACTTCGATGAAAACGGACTATAAATATCGCGTACTAATTCTACCAGTATTGCTATATCGTAACGTTTGTGTCAGTGGGTGAAAAATAACTATCTATCGTTTCTCTACGGCTATAGCTTTCTCTGATCCGTTCGTTGTGTCGTCTAATCGGCGCCCTACACCGAAGATAACAACACCTTGTCAGTCTATCGCAACATATCGGGAAGCGATAGCCTTGTGCATAGAACGCGAGCGTATAGTTAAGTGGATTACAATGGACTTGTTTTGTCGTTAATTCGGTCGTATTTTTTTTTCTATGTACGAATAAATGGGTATTATTACACAACTATTAATTGTAATAATCGTGCAGAGTGATGAGTAAGAACATATATTTGTATTTATGTATTATCATTCATTTTATTGTTGTTCATTAATAGTAATGAATTACCATTATATCATTGATATCATTATGTGACCACGCGTCATATAACCGTATTTGTGATGTGCATTTAGCTTAATATTATACATCTAACAATAAAGAAATTAATTCAATTAAGGGAATTGGATAATGTGTAGAATCACATAAAACAATACGAAATTCTACATTTTATTAGTATATACTTACACAATGTAGGATATTACAGTAATGTTACTATTATAGCAGTAACAACAGTGTGATAATAATATTGATCATGTTAAAGTTCGCATTATTGAGACGCAACAAAATTTTTTAAAAATTTCTATATATAGCCTTGTTTTTCCTTCGAACATAAGAGCCACGAAAAATAACCTTAATAGGTGAACAAATTTTTTAAACAAGTAATAACAATGTGAATATAAAAATATGAGACGATAATTATTGTTGGATCGGAACGGTATAATCTTCAACGTTACAATAAATACAATTTCCCAACAATTTCAAAAGATGCTAATAATCAGACGATCTTATATTAAAATATACTATATATCTCAATTAAACAGTATGCGTTAAACTATTAACAGCATAGAGACAAAACACAGAGGAGTGAGAAAAATGTATAGATTTTTTTCTTAATTCGTTTCAATCGACATAATTAATTTTTATTAATTCTGGGTTGTTCTACGTTTTATTTACCCTCGATTTTTTTATTTATCGCTCCAAAGAATATGGCTTGCCCAAAGAGAGCAATTGATGCAACGCAATTTGCACGTACTCTCCGTATGACCAAGCGAGACATCGAGATTTCGGGTATAGACGGTACAGAGAATACTTCGCTAAGTGGTCGTGCGGCGTGTCGCGTAATCTTCGGACACAGAGTTAATATGTTTGGAGGGTCGAGCCAAAGTGGATTATGCCAAGAGTATCGGGTTGGCCGTCCGCACACACGACCAGGCAACCGAGTGAACGTGAGTTGAAGTGTACCAGAGGGTGAGAATATCGCGTTATCGGACACAACCAACGATAGGGCCTATTTCATGTTTCCCCAAAATCTAATTACGAACAAGCTGCATCCTATTTATCTCGTCTTTCTCTTGCTCTTTCTCCCATTTTGCTTTATTTTCATTACATTCTATGCGTATGTATGTATATATATATATATATTCCCATATTTTTCTTTATACTATTTTTACTCCAGCTTTTGTGTTAATTTTAAGTTATCTTTATGGCTTTGTTATCTCTCTATATTTTAATATTTCTTTGCTCAGAATTATTACTAGAGTATACTAAATCGTATAATGATGAACTCTCTCCCACTCTCTCTGTCTCATGGTTGGTTTGTAGCAACGACTGTACGAGGTGCTCTCCGATTGTGATTTTTAAGAACGTTGTATGCCACTTCTTGTAAACCTATGCTCTCTTTCTTTGTATTTTCTTATTTTTTTTGTTATTTTACTATTTTCTTTGTATTCTTTTCATTTTTTAATATATTTTTAATCCCAATTTTCAGTTGGTAAGTAGCACGCCAACTATTTTTTTATTGTTTCTCATAATCGTTTGATTCGATTGTTTGATTATCTCGAGCCGAAATTCTTGTCACTGCCATTGTTGATTGTAGGTATGCCAAAGGTTGGTCAGTTCTAGCGCATTGAATGAACCATCCATCTCACTCGCTCTCTCTCTCTCTCTCTCTCTTCCATGCATCTTCCATGAGTCCTGTATGAAACGAGAAAAGAGAAGCATCACTTTTATCGCGTTATTCAAAGACGACGTCAATTAATTAATCGGCATTGGATAATTTGGCAATTATCGTTGGAAGTGCTCCGCAATTTTTCATTTGTCACGAGTAGTAAAATGGAGCTCATACGAACCGACTAAACGTGTGGATCGCTACGAGCTGGCGATACTCTGAGTGTTTTGTGATCGAGTCCTCGTCCGTTCTGCGCCCAGTCAATTTTTAGGACAGATGTTGCTTCGGTATATTAAAAATGTCACTTAATAACTAGGACGTATCGGACTAGCGATGACTATAGTTACGAATGATAAAATGGGAGTATGTAACTATACGTATCGTTACCTACCGTTTGAATCATGGCTGGCTAGTAAACTGTCGTTTTCGATGGCATTGCGCATGAAAAAAAAATGTGCATGGCTAATCACTGGTTAATTTGGCTAATCACTGTCTAATCAATATCGTTATTACACGTGTCGCTGCTTTTGGGACATTTTAATCTAGCAACAAAGAGAATGTTGAATGGAATTCTCGCGTATTCATTTTCATACTGTAAGAATGAAAAAGAAATTTGCTACTTTAGATATAGAGCTTAAACGCTACGAATAAATCAATCGATTGGCTTTTTCTGCGTTTTTTCATCCCTCGATAGAACGTCAAATGAAAAAAGCCTATCACGTTTCGTACGCGTAACAAAGCCATTTATATACTGTTACGTTTTACGTACAATATTTTCTATTGAAACCAATTTTGTTTTTTCATCCTTTCGTTTCAGCGTTCTATTCTTCGTTCCATGATTCCTTTTTTTCTTTTCGTTGCGGGTTATTCGTTGGGATTACTTGGGAGAACAAATGTTATGAACTCGAAATATGGCTTTCCATAAAAGTTGGATCGAAATATTGCGTCGATGATATCCATATGTTTAGCGAATGAGAGAGTTCGTGTAGGAGAGCGGAGAGGTGGTGGCGGTGACAGGGATGGAAAAGAGAGACGCGATACGAATTGGTGGCAATTCGCACATTCCGAGAAAACATGTGCCGAGGGAAAAGGGGGTAAAAATATTCCGTACGTACGTGTATGACGATATTTCTTTGTACCAATTGAGGAAAACGCCGATGCCGCGAGTTTCGCAGAAAATATCCTCAGGAGAAAAGTCTGCTTCTCCGTCTCGACGTCGTCGACGTCGACGTTCGTTTATCGCGAACGTGATACGTACCGCCATCTCTTGTATATTCGGTCGTATGTAAATACGAAATGAAAATAGGAAGATTGACGTAGATTGGATAGGAAGATGAAGATAAGACATTGAAGGATCTCGGTTTTTCCAACGCTGAGAGGCAAATCTCGACGGTGCACCCTCGTCAGTTTATTTAGAACTCTCGTACACGTACGAAGAGAAGATTTTCTCGGCTTTCGCATCTCTCCGTTCACCCAAAGGATTCATTCAAACAATTTACTTGTAAATACGTTATCAATTATCAAAAATTATTTCAAGCAGAGAGATTCACGTGGAGAAATCAGTGAGGTAGAGAATAAAAGGAAACGTGCAGCATCAAAGTTGCAAGAGAACGTAGGCGTGATTACTCTTCGTGTATTCGGGTCACGCACGATCTGAACGCTTGACAAGATTACGCGGAAGCCTGACGTTACGATTGAAGTGTATGTCTGAAAATCAGCTGTTTTCTTCATAGTTCCACTTGGATCGTGTTTCCGCTACACTCTTCTTGTAAATCTTTTCTTCGTCAATTCCTACTGCAAAGGAATTCGGTGACTTCTACGGCATTCAATGTCTGCTAGGGTTGGAGGACACAAGTCCTTAAAGACACGTAGAAGATCGACATAATCTCACAAATTTTCAAAATCAACTTTCTCATCGGCGATTAAATTTTCAATGAAAGAACGAGCATTGGTATCTGTAGAATTCAAGGAGGAAGAGGTCGACGCTTTTATTGTGCGATTAACATGTTCCAGCCTTGAGAAATCGCGGTTTGAACGTTTCGACTATCTCTCTCGCATTCACGTGTCACGTGGTATATATTTTACATGTCATCAGCTCCTTGCCGTAAGATAGAAAACGAACGTGTTTTACATTTTGTTTTACATCTCCTAATGTTACTATTACCGCAAATTCGTTTCCATTCTTTTCTGAACGTCACTCGTAGCAGATCACTGTACTTTTTCTACTCGTTACTCTTCGTCTCCATCCGTTGTTTTAGTCCAACATTTTTATTTGTATCATTCTAATAATTATGCTTTTGATTATCATAATTATTGAGCCCATAATTTTAATAACAACAGCAACAATAATAATAATAATAATTGCTTTTCTCCTCGCCGATAATTACAATCGTCACGTCTATTTCCATACCTATTTCACTATTATTTTTCCATTGGAATTCTCGTCGCTTGACTTTTTTTTTTTTTTTTTCGATCGTCGCCCGTTCACTCCAACCACAGACGTACCTGGCAGACGCAATCTCATCATGCCGAAGAGTGATACTCTCGGAAATTGGTATGTGGAAAAAAAGCAATAGCAATTCTAAAAAAATTTTATTGCGCGTGCCCGCGGAAAGGATTTTTCCGTAAAACATGTTTCCGATCGGAGCTAACAAAAAAAAAAAAAATATAAGGAATATATTCTCAAAAATCGAATTCGCAATTCGTGCAAGTTTACTGTGACGAGGAATCGTAGTAATTTCCGGTTAAAAAAAAATCCGATTCGGGAACATCCAGGGATGTGTACCTGCCCCATACGATGTATTCTCATACTACGTATGTGGCATATACGTGTGTGTGGCCTGTTTCCTCTCACGATCTGTCAATACCAGCATATCGAATCGCGTACGTTTCCACTACGTATAAAACACGGGACTTTTGGTAGGTGTGCGAGGTGGGCGTATATTTATATACGTGTATGTATAATTCTACGAGGGTTTTCCCTGGTGGGGATAGACAACGTCAATACCTCACCGCAAAATTTATCCCTTCGTTGCAATCCTGTTAGCCCGCGTTCAACCAGGCGAATCCGCTCGATATACCTTTGAGGTCATAGTGCGTTCCATGCCATAACGCACGAACGTGCATTGTTATTTTTGCACAGCATTCCCACCACTCATCTATAACTCGTCTGACGAACGATTTTTTCCCCTCAATTTATGGAAATACATGTGGACATATATATAGTACTTGATGTTATAACAACCGGAACAATTTTTTCGTAAATCTTCGCTCAGTGAACACGCGAGTGTCCAAAATTTTTCAGCACTTTCTCTAATTTCGATTCGTCAAGAAGGTTCTGAGAAAATGTCGTTTGGTTTTATAGGGCGTTGGCAGCTTTTGTAGGGCCCTTCAGCTTTCGTCGGGAAAGGCTCTTCGACATCCACTCAATGTGATGAAATTGTTTTGAACGTGGAGCACGAGAGAAGCCAAATAACATTGTAATAAAAATCAACTTGATGAGAGTGCTTTGAACGTAGACCACGAGACAAGTCAAATAACACTGTCATAAAAATATACTTAATACACAATATTTATATTGTTAATTTATTTTTTATCGTATTATTTTATTTTTCTGATTCATTCTACGGGATGCTTCTCCTTTTCAGACGTTTCTCCCTCGTTCTAATATTTGTATTGCCAAATTTGTTTATTGTACGTATTGTAAAAATAATCATTCAATATGAAACGATAATTTTATTACCAGAAAGGGTAACTGTCGAGACCGTTGATGCCTGCGATTCGTTAGATTTAATCATAATTACAATATTTATATATTTCACTTCGCCTGGTGACACTATTAACGTAAGTATTAAAAAATCACATTTGAGGTTATGATCCTGATTATGATTGTCTACCGGTTTCTATGCACTAAGTGACTACTCAGAGTGTTCATATATGGGTGTGTTGCAATCCCGTTTGACATTTTGCATACAAAATCGATGGTAAAATGTTTTACGGTCATGTCCATTAGCGTCAGTCAACGACGCTGTTCCCTCCGAACGATTTTTTTTTTAAACCGTACAGAATTGGAAGGGTAAACTGCGCAGAATTAAAATTAAATGTATTACGTTGCTTTTAACGAGTTCAAAAAAAAAGTAAACTGCTGTTCCCTATCGCAGCTTTCTATTAACGCGCTATTCATATTTTTTATGCCTTTTTTAACCTGCTATTTATTAATAAAACATAATATGATGTAACATCGTTGCAATATTGTATCGACGATGATGTTGACAATTCCATCGTTAAATTTCGACGGAAATTCACGGTTAACGTTGTCTTCTATTAGGGTCACTCGATGACGTTTTTTTCTCCGCGTATGAGAGAGGTAAAGAGGGCTATAAAATTAATGTTGAGTTTTCCAGCTCCCGTATAATGAAATTAAAGTTACAATTAGCGCTCGAGAGCAGCACTTTCTGTGCTCGTTTTTGCCTCCCCTTTCTCCTGCAATATATTTTTCTCTTTTTCAGTAACCAATCCCGAAAGTTCTTCGGCTCGCTTCCTCTGAAAATCTCGAGCACCCTGTTTCTCTCTCTTTCTCTCTCTCTCTCTCCCTTACTTCCAGAGAACCCATCGCTGAACGGGTCACTCCCTCTTGTTAATTGAAATTAATCGCTCGGCCATATATTCACGGGGACTAATGAATGCTAGGCGGTACCTACTAATTAGCGCCATAAATGGGAGACAATACGTTATCACGTGGGGATTGACTTCCCTCCCCCTGCCGCTTTCCCCGCATCAACGTTCCATTTTATACGCATATTTTTAATACGCATCACAAAGCCAATAAGCATTTTTAAACCGGATGGATATGGCTGTTATTGAGGCTAGGGATATCAAGCGAATTTCCGTATGAACGGTTGTCAATATGATTGTTGAAGAAATTGTGAAACGGTCGAGCAATTGCTGAAGCGATTGTTCTACGAACATAAACAATCGATGAGTTTGTAGGTTGTGTTAAACAATGATCGATACTGACGTATCAATCCTACGATCCATGTAGAGACGTTTAATCAAAAAAGTTAGACAAAGCCATATTGCCATATTTCAAAACATATAATAAATATAACCAAATTTAAAAAACTTTAACTGATCGTCATGGTTGACGGAATATAAAAATATTATATAAATACATTTATAAGTGAAAATAAAAATTTAATTTTATCGATATGATCCTGCGCATTGACGTATTTGGAGTGTATGTGAACTGCTGTCTCCATCCCTTACATCCTTACGATTTCATATGATATTTAAAGTTTCCACGAAAAATGTGCTCAAAATAATTTGAGCTCCCGTGTTTTCGTAATTGGATTTACGTGGGATGACAGTATATATTTAAAAATGACTTTCTATCCTCTGTCTTCAAAACAGCTCGATTTTCCGTTCAAAATAAATTAATGAGAGATACAGACTATAAGCAGTTATTAATAATTCATTATTGTTGTCTCCTATCCATTTTTAAATAAACAGAATCCCGTTTTGTTCCGTCTATATTTCGTTACATTCGCCGTTGGGCTGCTCGCAAACATGAGCACACTTTTCAAAAAAGGTTCGCCTCCAGACTACGTTTTATCGCGATGTTCGATGAATACCGAAATTGTCGCGGGAACGACTTCACTGTATTAAATTAAATGATCTAGTTCCTCATTAAGGGTCTGCTGGCATGGAAACGAAATATGGCGAAACCCCATCCAACCGTAAGCCATTTGCAATACATTTTCTTTTATTTATATGTATGAAACCTGAAGGTACGGAAGCAACGGAAGTGGGCATGCCCACTTATTTTTTATTCCATTTAATCACAATAAGTGCACCACCGTGAATTTCGCGCATCGTCCCCTGGAATGCTGGTACACGTACACTTAAAAAACCCAAAATGGAATAACGGAAGACCATTTTCTCGCTTCGACGTCTCCTTCTTCGAATTTCCTTCGATCATTTTTCGAGGGTGAGTCGAGAGAATTTTTGCACCGCGAGAACGAATCGGAATAATTTATTCGGAGAAGATCGAAAATCTCTAGGGCACACAGGCCTGCGGATATTTGGAGCTGAGCAGAATTGAGTGGTTTTCACTTGCGTGTGTAAACGTCGCGTTGCAGGTTTGTAGACGGATTTGTACAAAAGATTTGGAAAAATTCACGGATTTAGGGAAATACAAAATTCTCTATGTAAGAAGACACATACGTAGTGGAATTCATGTTTTAACAGAAAAATAAATAATTCATAGAGAAAGAAGTGCAGTATGAAATAACTTCAAATCGAAAGGAGGATGGAATTAATGATACAAAAAACTGGTAATTCGGGACAGCCTAATTCGAAACAAAAAGTACGTCAAGCGGTAATCTACTATGGGAACCCGAACTACTCCCGGTTATTAGAAATTCGAGTTTTGGGAATTAGGGGAATTGTTGTTATTGGAAAAAAAAAATAGTTTTGGCGGACTAAGTGCGAGGATCGATAAAATCATATATAATATTATTCGCATATACGAGGTTTGTTAAAAAAAAAGTGATTTTCTATTATACTCAAAAAACGTTTATTTATTCATCAATATACATTTTGCCCCCTGCACAGTAATTCCCCCAGATATAATATCTTTGTGTTCGTATCTGATACCCGGCTTTTGGTATGACCTCGAGCTCTCACACAGGGATGCTGTCTTTATCTCCTGAACCATGGCGAATCTCCGTTCTTTCGTGGCTCTCTTCAGTTTTGGGAACAGAAAAAAATCGCAGTCCGGTGAATACAGTTGCTGAGGCATTATTACGCTGTTTTTTTTCTGTCAAAAACATCGCGAACAAGAAACGATGCGTGAGCAAGTCCATTATCGTCTTTGATAGAAAAATATCGTCATGGACACCAAAACAGGAATAACTTTTATACATATATCAAAAAGAAACTAACCATGCAAAATGGCTCGTAATGTTAACATATGTTAGGGACATGTGTACCAACATAACAAAAAATAAAAATCGAAATTCGAATATAAGTAGACCGGGGAAATAAAAGATTATTTTTTTTTAACTCACTCCGTACATTAAAAAATTGTATGCCAGGAGCGACAAACAATAATCATTCTATTGTCCACGTATTCGCAGTGCGAAAATATTTCAGTTATACAACGCTGGTAGTCCTTCGATAAAATTCGATAAAATACGTCCAGCGTGCCCTTCAAATACGGTATGGCCGACGGGTACGGTATAGAAGTGCGCATAGTTGAAGGCGTACATTTGAAATGCATTGGCCATCACAGGGATGCGGTGGCACTGTTTGCCCTGTCAACCAGAGGGATAATGGATCGTTGTTAGCAAAGAGGTATACGGAGAGGAGATGGTCGGCGGTTTCCGTGCACCATCAGCAAAAGACCTCGAGTGTGAGGAATATCAGGTTTGCTCGATATATATATATATATATATATATAATATTGAGGGAAGATCGGAGATGAGAGCATCGGTCAGGGTGAAGAAGAAGAGAATGAAGGGAAATAAAAAAGCGAGGAGAATAGCGCTTACACGGACTCCTCAGAAAAATGAGTACAACTCTTCTTGAGAAGACGAGGTTAATAAAGCGATCGGTCAACGTTGCTTACATTTCTTCCATACGGCTAATCCACCATTTATCATCCGAACGAAGACATGATTCAAGATAAAAAGCCCCGAGGCTGTTGGTTTTTTTTTTATCTCGTCCTCCGACTCTCCACTTCATTTTTCGCGGAGGAGCCAGCGGCTTTTGGGTTAAGCCTCCGTTATGCAACGAGAGCGAGGTAACGAGAGCTCGGCGTTTACGCTTTCCCTTGAAAAGTGTGAACGAGCTTCTCCGGTCGTATTTCGTCTGGCGACGACGAAATGCTTCGCTGCGTCACAATTACATTCTGAAATCTTGTTAGCCATTTTTAAGGTTAATTTTCAATTCTTTTTTCAGCGTTATTTGCTTCAGGAAGTTCGTTTGAAGGTTCCCCTCGTGAGTAGGCAGGAACTCTCCAGCGTCCTCTCGACGTTTGAGGAATTTCCGCTTCCCCCTTGAAACGACTGTGTCTCCGGCGCCTGAATTTTCCGTTTCGAGGCGCGCGCTTAGCTTTAAAGACATTTTTAATCGTCGCAGCAATTAATTCTCGCGGAAGCGATTATATATCTTGCGCCGAGGGTTTTCGCGTCTGAAACCTTTTTTTTTTGTACCTTGAGTTTTTCCTCGCCCGCTCCGAGTACTCGGGGCATTTGTTCGTTCACGTACGCACGGGTGTAACGCAAATATGGGAGTTGGCGGATTGGAGACGTCCGGTCGGAGGAAGCCTCGGGAGTCGAGGACTCGACGAGAGGGTGGAAAAGAGCTTTGACGGCCGCGAATCCGCCTCACACTTTGCGGCGTTTTTTTTCTGAGCTCTCGGACTCGATGATAAGCTTCTTTCTTGGGCTCTAGTGTACGTGTGCCCGTGCGTATTAACCGGAAAAGGGAGGCTCGCAAAGGGCGAGGTTGCGAAGCGCCTTTGAGAAAAGTTTGAATAATGAAACGTAAATATTATTTCACGGTAGAGATGGCCCAAGATGGAATCTTAAGCGGTACGAAACATTTCAGTAACAGATTCGTTGCAGTCCATAGACTCTTAGACCGGGCTTCTTCAGTATGTAATTCAACCGAAAACCCGGAGATTGCAAGCAAGGATGAGAGAGCGAGAGAGGGAGAGAGAGAGAGAGAGAGAGAGAGCGACGAAGGCGACGCAGTCAAAAACTTTGTTTGTCGATTCAGCAAAATCTCCGCTTGGCCACCCCGCTTGCATCGCACCGCACTCTCGGTTAATTCGAGAGGCGAATTCTTGACCTATATATATGTATATCTATATACAGATACAATAAAGCGGATGTAAAGACTTCACTTCGAGAACGGACCTCTTAGCTTTTTGTCCCTATATTCGACCTAACCCATACTCCGACAAAATAGCCAGATGTGCCGATAGTCAACATTGTAGAGATGTCACAGTATAAAGATGGCTTTTTCCTGCACGTATCCGCAAATCTGTTGGGATTCGTATAGATATACAAGCGTGCAATATCCTTTTGACGTTTTACCATATTTCGACCACCCTCTCGGTGCATATACCAGAAAAGTGGCCTCTCTGTGTCCAATTAAGTGACAGCGAAAGAGAGCTTTGGCTTTATGAGATGGGCCCATGGACGACTTCCTTGAATGGGTAAGCTGCTTCTCAGCTTTTCGTCTTTCCATTTTTCCATATTTCGTTCGAGTCCTATTTCCTATCTTGTTTTCCATCCAAGAGAGGAACCGTTGAAAAGTTGGATGATTCGTCTTGGACGCCATGAGGACAATTATGGCTCAGTCGCGAAGAATTTATCTCTGAAAATCCAGTATCATTGGCTTATGCGAAAATCTTTCAAACGGAGTAAAATAAAAATATAAAAAAAGTAAACAGTAAGGTGGAACAAGATTTTTCTTTTGCTCTCTGAAGGTACGTAATTCCATGCATCGAGGATTCAACTCCGACGAGCTCAAGAAAAATGTGTCCCTGCAGTGCGGTTGTTACTGCCTGGCTATTAAACTAACGATCATCTGCTTGAATTCTTCCGCACGGAGTTGTCGAAACAATAGGAGAACGATTGGGGTTGATACTAGTGAGCGAGTGAACGTTCAGGGATTTTATGCCGATTTTTTATCGACGCTTTCAACTTCGGATCGAACGTAAACGCGTGCGTGAGCGAAACGTTGAAAATCGAAGATTGCGGCAATTAGCGAGTTACGAAGTCGTCAAGAAAATCCTCAACGTATGGAAACGCGTGCACTTAGCTCGGCAAAACAAAATACATATGGATGTTTATAACTTTAACAATGCCGGATCTAACCTCAAAGTTTTTACCGATCATTAAGTTAAAACGAATTCCTAAGATACGAAGAGCGTCCTTCTTTTTATTACCCGCTTAAAGATATTTGCGAGTTTTATAGCGATCGAAGGAAGCTCGGGCCAGAAAAACAAGAGGGGAGAAATGAAGACGAGAGAAAAGTGGCCGGAGCGCGTGAAAAGCTCGGAAGAGATGACTATTCTTCAAGCTTTGTCCGATGCTTTGTACTTGCCAGAGGCGAAGCCAGACGGGCTCGGCAACGCTCACAGACAGATTAGCCGAAAAAAAAGCTCGCGACACTTCGCATCGGGTACCGTAATGGGGGTCCGTGCTGCTGGATGTGCGAACGTTGAGAATGCCAAAGAAAAACGTGCCGGAGTCATTCGCCCGTTCGCGCCTATACACAAGTCCGGAGCTCAAAATTTTAGGCATTGTTGAAACAAAAGCTTACCGTCCCTCCTTCCCCCGCTCCTGCTATCGCTTTGTTCTGCATCAACGGACGTGTAAAGAGCTTGCGTTTCCTCCGTTTCAAACGTAGCACGAATATAAATACATTCGTCACGGATGTTTCCGTACTACGTCGAGAATCCAACATTGATACTTAACTTCCATCACGATCGTTGTCGTTAAGACAGTATGCCAAACGAATCGACGGATTTGAGGTGTCAAAAAATTTTCGTCAATCTTTGGAGAAATATAAAATTATTTGATTTTCTTCCTTATCGCGATTTCCAAGGTACTGGTAATGTTCAATTTCGTTCGCGAGTGCACCTTTTTTTAGCCAGTGTTTTATTTTTTTATTTGTCGAAAGTTTTACCCGTCAAACACCAATGATTCAATGACTGCAATTTTAATACTCGCTGTAATTTCAAAAATCTTCGTACCTTGGAATGACTCTTATACATTCGAGCAAATGGATTTTTTATTTTTTTGAGAAAGTCTCGCAGCCTATCAGGGCACCGAGAATCGGAAGAAAAGATATATATATATATATATATATATATATATATATATATATACACATATACATATACATAGAAGGAGGAAAGGAAGAAAACGCTCCGAAGGAAAATCCACGAGACTAGAAAATACTTAAAAAGATGCCGCCGTACTAATTGCCCCGGTGGTGAGATTAGAGGGTGCTAACGCGTCTCCAGTTTTTCTCGCTTCCTTCTTTCGTGCCTCTTTCCTTGCTTTCCGCTGCTCCGTTCGCGTTGACACTCAACGGGGATGACCCTTATTTATTTTATTTCGCACCTCGGAACCGTTCTTGTTCTCCGCAAGGTGGCGACGCGTGTGTACTCGCGAAGGAAATTAAACTCGCCGGGCGCACCGAGCATTCGAATGCAAAATCTTTCCGAGGTAAAAAAAGTTTAAAAACTTACACGTTATCATTATCTCTCTCGAATGCGTATCAGTTCTTAAGGCGTAAAACTGATATGGATTCGACGATGTTACGGACTGGCAATAAGAATAATTAATCTGAAAAAAAAAAACAAAAACAAAAAAATCGTTTGTTCTTCCAGATATCCGGCATCTGGAAATCTTGAGTTGACAAGTCTCCCCCCCTCCCCCCTCCCAGTATCTGAGACAAAAACAATGGAAATGAAGGTGTAATTATTCGAAAAACAGCAAGGAAATATCTCTGAAGTATATTTTATACCCGCGCGCCCTCATTCCTTTTCCCTCGCTTTCGATATAAGTCAAAGTTCTTTTTCTGCACCGACTATACAGCGGATACCCGGTGGACGGTGAGTTGCGAAGTAAATGAAAACGGAGACCAACTTTGTTGAGTTTGTTAAGAAAGAAAGACAAGAGGGAAGTCACGGAGCAACGAGGGCTGGAACCGAGGCGGACGAGAGCCCGCGAGAAACAGACCGAGATACACGTAAAGAATGAAAATATTCGAAGGGCGGAACGGTAAAAAAGGAATTTAAAAAAAGACGGATAGAAGTACGGTAAAATGTACAAATACGGCTATTGCGGATTAACGGAGAATAATTGAAACGCAA
Organism: Ophioninae sp. A BG-2022a; assembly: GCA_030523105.1. Taxonomy (NCBI): domain Eukaryota; kingdom Metazoa; phylum Arthropoda; class Insecta; order Hymenoptera; family Ichneumonidae; species Ophioninae sp. A BG-2022a. Next base: position 55,869 of record JAPYZI010000390.1, on the reverse strand, counting down.
ATTAAGGTCTTGGGTTGGAGTACATACAGACATACCCGCATATACATATATATATATATATTTATTTATTTATTTATATATACACGAAATTAAATGCGAGAAAGCGAGCGAAGTAACGAAACCAAAGACGCCGCCCGTACCGAGGAAAATCTGAAGGGCGGATAAAAGAAAAAGCAATTGCAAAAGTGGAGGAAATGCTGTTGAATTATTTTATTTTATTTTACCCTCACGCTCCACTTCTTACTCGAAACAATCCCGGTTTTTCACTTTTCTTCGGTAATACCGATGATACACACGGCAGGGAAACGAAATGGAGAATGTCGAAAAGAAACTCGGTAAGTTTTAATGATTACACAATAGAAATGTTCTGCTCGATAATGAGGATGAGAGAAAAATTATTGTAATTTATTTTCGAATTTTTTAACTGATTTCCATGTATATATGTGACTCGGAGGATGTCCCGACTGAAAATTTTCTCATCGAATCGCCTGCTGTGTTCGTGACGATAGAACTGTGTTCGTTGAAAAAATGTGACGAGAGAGGAATGTTAAAAATGAATTAATGAAAAACTGATGACCATCGAGGCACGAGAATGTAATATTAAAAGATGATTATAGGGTAATTATTTTTAGATTTTGCCTTGACATACCGTGATTTACAAATAATTTGCGAAAAAGGTCCAAATTATTATTGACGATTCGTTAAACAAGTGAAAACGTTTGCAGGGTTGTAAAATATCCAATTGACTTATATTTTCACGAGCGTCATTCGGTGGATGACGCAAGAGAATTACAGATAATTCTACTACGACTACGTGAAACACGAATAATTCAATATTCCGAATAATTTAAATACAGAAACTAAAAATAACGGTGCGTGATGTTTTCTTTGTTTCAGGTGAGTGAAAAGAGAAATATTATAAGAAAAAATGAAGAAAAGCGAGAACGCCAGTATTATTTTTTCCCACGTGAGTAATCGTTCATTAGCACGCAATATGTCTTCGAAAAAATAATTCGCGCGTCAAACGACAGAACAGAGTCGAAGAATAAAATAGCTCATGGATATCATTCTTTATTTTCTCCGTTGCCACTTCGGTCGTTGACGGAAACGTTTTTGCATAAGTAAACAAAAAAAAAATAAATAAATCAACTCTATAAACTCGTCTATAAGTTCAAAATAAATTACGTACTAGGAGTTCAATCTTTTTTCACCTCGCTCCTTACTTCTATTTTTTTTTTATTGTTGCCTGCCATTTTTCAATCGCGAATTCGAATGAACAACCAAACGAAGTGTTTTCGTCTTCCTCTAAATTTTCACGCAATTCCATCATTATTATTTCGCACCGTAAACTGTTGTATAATATTTCGCGATGCACGTTTAGAGCACAATTTTTATGGAATCTGTACACTCTCAAACGAATATTTCAATATATTTTAAAGGGTCCGTACCTCGTAAAATATATTAAAATATTCGTATACATAAGTAAGCAATATAATATACTATATAATATACCAAATATATTATATAGTACTATAACTTAATATACTAAAATATTCGTACGAAGATAAGCAGACCGCAGGAATTGGCGAGCTGTGCAAGCGCCCGGGAGTCGATAACGAGAGGACGGGCATTGATTTGTGAATAATAAAAACGGCATACGAGAATAATCGTACGTTGTCACGCGACCGTGTTGCAGAAAGTTCATTCTTCGCTTCTTTTTTTCGTAACGTTTCAGGCTATCTCGATGTACGTTGATGCTGTATCGATAATGCATCACTCTTGTAACACTCTGTGAATAACAGACTCATTCAAACACACACACACCTATATAAATATGTCTATAATATACGCTTATAAATTTGTGTGATCGAACGTGTGTATAAAAAAAATCGATTATCAGGGCATTTTCGGAATAAATCTTTTCCCTAAAACACGCACACGCAGATAGAGACATGTTTTTTCAAAGGCAATCTGAGTTTCCATTGAACGCGAGTGACAAATTGTTCCAGCCGTATACTAACCAAGAAAATACATATATATCATTTACTTTATCTCTCGGTAAAATCGCTCACTGAGATTCTAGAGAAAGCACGTGAATTTCAAGATAACCTAATCGTAATTCCTGTGACTTTGATATATTCGAAACAGATCGTAACACTTTATTTTTCACGAAGAAAAAAGTATTTCTATTACGCGAAATAGTAGAGTCGTGAGGGTGCACAGAATTGAGCTCGTTCATTCGAAGCTTCATCCATTCGAAGCTCCAAGCTCCGTTGAAGAAAAAAATTGGAGCTCGATCATTGCGAAGACGCATCGCAAATAACTTCGATTATTTGTCCCTCACTGATTATATATTTTTTTAAATTTAACTAATCATACTTTTTGTCTATAATGTTTATTTATTTGTCGCGTACTGATTATTTATTATTTGGCTATTAGCTATGAATTCAGAATGACGTATGTCAGCCTTAAATAAAATTATTTCGTAAAGGGTTGGAAAATACTTAAACAAAAATTTCGAGATTCACCTGTGTGAAAGCTATAATAAAGTAATAACACATTTAATCAATATATTAATGTCTAGATATTTATCAATAACGTAATTATTAAAAAAATATCGTCCCGAAAATACTGAGTAATTGTTAAATTCATGACGTCGAATTTCGGAATTCGTCGTGTCCCTGACGGTTTGAAAATAGAAATTTTATCCGCAGGGCACCGTCGATTGAATGCGTGTTATCTGAATTTCTATGTTTAATGCGTCATTGTAAATTTATCGTTTCTCGGGAACAGGCCCGTACGGGGTTTCAGCAACCTTCGCACTTACGAGTTTTATTCGAAGTTCGTGGCCGATCGAAACTCATCGTCGGCCGAAGATGGTGTGTAGGTACGCGAGGGCAGACTGGGCTTTACAACGCATTAGCGTTCTAAGCGGCACCCTTGAAGAACGTATCAGCTGGTTGTGTCGATGTACACGATCCGGACGTGCGAATGGCTCGGGTTATGTGTTCAAAGAACATGAAATAATATTCGATCAAGCCCCTCACAATTCCCTTTTGAGCATTCTATAAATGCTCCTTTATAGCGATCGAAATCGCTCACCGAGTTTTACGACCAGCACGCCTGGGCATCCGCGTTTCTTTTTCTCATTTAAAAATCTCGTTTTCTTTTTTGTGGCTTCTCTTTTTTTTTTTGGTTCCCAATTTTTACTGCCAAGCGCAGTGGAGTTTTGCTTTACAGCTCCGATTTCGACTCTGATGTTGTGTAGATCGGTTTTTCATCTGGAAGAAGCCGAAGCACCCTTGAATCAATAAGGTACCCGATCCATGTAAGGCCCATGGTCTAATAAAGTCCACGTTTTAAATATTCAAAACTACACAGTCAACCGGATTGAGCTCTCATCGTCGAGTGTCTAACTTTGAATGGCCGTAATTGCCATAGCAACCGCCGCGCTGTGGCGAACCCAAACAAATTTTCAGTTGATAGAAGGCAGTGCGTGCGGAGGTGTTTCCTAAATTTCGACGTACAAAAGCTATCGAAAACAAAAAATGTTTTCAATATTACTTATTGAATCTTTGTTCTAATTATATGTAGTGGCTTATCGGCACTATATATGTCGTTATCGTAATTTAAGTTCAAAATTGACGATTATATATATTTTGTATTTTTTTTTTTGTACGAAGTTACAACGGGTGTAGCCTTGTTAGGGACAATAGTCTGAATAAAGCCTAGAAGACGCTTCTTTGAAAAAAGCTTATAGTCCTGAACCAAAATAATTATTAATACGTTGATTATTGAATAAATTAAACCTTTCTGTTTTATTTCAACATCCATAGTTTTTTTCTGTACTTAAAAACAAATAAGGTGGTTTGCTGTACTTAAAAACAGATAAGGATTTATCAATTACGTATCCTGAATCAACAAAAAAATTTACCTTTTATTCCAACCACGAAAGCTTCGACATTCCTAAAATTATCGTTCCATTTCTGCAGCCTAGCAAATTAACCTGTTTCCGTCGTCGCATTCTTTCGCTTTAATCTAAAGTTAAAAAAAAAAACAACGCAAACGGAACACTTTATTTACGAACGCAACAATAGTGGAAAAAAAGAGATCTATCGACTTCGACCCTCGCCCTGGTACTTATACGCGTTTATCATAGATTGCGCTTGTATCGCTTTGTTTTTCTCTAATCTGCCAATAAGGCCAGCACACATGGGGCTTTGAGGGTTACATTATGGTAACAATATTTCGTATTACGGAGCGCGACTGGATGGTTGAGTCGTGGGGTTTGCGGGTCGCGGGGACGTTTGGGGGTGGGGTCCTCACCCACACGTAGATTCGGGAGTTCCGGGACGATAAATTTTCCATTTATATTCCCGTCAAGGATGAGGATGAGCACCGAAAGAAGGGAAAACGTGGCGAGGTTGCGGTTCCGGTAGGGTGGGGGACCGGAGACCAGGCGAGGAGGAAAGACAGCGCTGCGAGACGTGGGAGGGAGGGAGGGAGGGAGCTTGGCTCGCGAGTATTCCCGAGATACATACAGGAGAGCACGATGCCGAAGCACCTCCCTTGCGGCGGGTGCTGGTATACCTGGAACGGCGGCCACCTGCGAAGGGTTGGAAAGGGAGGGGACGAGGGAGGATCGGTTGAGGTCGCGGGAAATAGTGCGTCTTTATTGAGCCGCGCGCAGGTGCAACACGCCCAGGAAAGTACACACGGGATGTTCGATAGTCACCGCCGCAAGCTTTCCTATACATCAAAACCACCAAAACCACCCCATTCTTATTTTTATTCTCTCTGCTCCTGTGTTCGTGTGTGGCGCTGCCGATTTCTTTTTTTTTTTCTTCTTTTTGTTTTATTTTGTATTTTTTTTTTTTTGTTATTATTTGTTTATTTATCTTCCTTTCTATTTTCACGGGAGGGAACTATAAAATATCCCATTTATATTCTTTCAACGCGACGCGGAAACTGCGGAAAATCTCGTATATAGATATGGAAGAAGAATTGTTGGGGCAAGGGGGAGTGTGGTATACTTCGAACTTGTTATATCTATGGAATATTGGCTATCAGCACATCCGGTTGTTTTATAGACAGTTCTCAAAGTCGAATATTTCAAAATCACCTTTGGTCATATAGATATACTTCGATACGCGTCCTACATGATATAGTTACACTTCAAACCGTTTTGCATACGTTGAGTGAAAAATTTTCGAGTCTGGGCCGCGCGTATGCTGCACTAGAGTACAAGACCCGTTCTCGAACTTGCCGCTTTGTCGGAGGCGTCTTTATCGTCCCTTTTTCCCTCGCTCAGCACTTCGGGCCCTGTATTGCGTTCAAGTACTGATACTCGTATCCAAGGGGAAGGAAAACAATTCGAAAATTTTGTTTTCATGTCGACATGAATATTGGGCGGAATATTTTTAATGCACGGCTCGTTTCTTTCACATGCAAAATAGATAAATTATTCCTACTTTGATGAAGAAGTTTAATCGAAAAGAAGTTTTTATTATTAAGCTATTGCATTTTTGTTCGGGAATGAAAGAATAAAGATTGATACGTCTTGGTCGTAAAGTGGGAAGAGTTTGATCTGCATAATTTTGTTTACATAACTATACTTCACAGTAATGTTTATTTATAGAAATGTAATTTTCATAAATTTTTATCTCATATTTTGCATTGTAGATTTTGCGAGTAATAAAAATGAAATATCAAAATGTTTTTCGCGACTGTGATATTTCATTTTTTCATTAAAAAAAAAACTAATGAAATAACTGTGGGAAAATTCACTGTGCGTTCAATATTTCTTTTCTATTTGAGTTTCGAGCAACGAAGGATCGATTTTTGTTTCCCAGAAACCTACACCTTCAGGGAATTCCGCGAGTTAAATAAGACATTATTTTCGAAAAATTCAGAGAGATTGTTGATTGAATAAGCATTGAAAAAAAACTCGAGTCAGTAAAATGATTCATACGTTTAATCTTTTGATAATATTTTTTATTTTTCTAGCACGGCTATAAGTCGATATATTTATATTCATATAATTAAATATATAGCAGGCTCCCATCCACTCTCTCACGTTATTTTCCATGTTTTCCTCATCTTTTCTCTCGATTTCTACTTCATTCTCGGTCGCTATCGTATACGGTGTATTCCAATATTTTCCCTCAGAGCTTACTCAAATCCAGAATCCTCCCATCAATTTGTACAACATCCGGGGGTTTCTCGTATGAGCGTACGTTGTACGGATAAGCGTTCACATTACATACGATGCATATTCTCCGCATCCAACATTTTCACGAATGCATCCGGAATTCTATGGTGCAAAGGTTCTCCTGCTGTACCCCGTTCTGAGAGCTTCCGGCAACCGTATATCGAGAATATTTTGACTCATCGGTGCACAAAATATTACGTCATTTTCCTGCAAATCCACGCGTTACATGAAAGCGGCATGGCGCGCGTACGTGACACGTATCGTGCACTCGCCATCCAAGTACGGAACTTCCCAATTAAAATCAACAAAATCCGGTTAAAAAATTTATCCAAAAAAAAAAAAAAAACGTTGTTTGTAGTATGGAAATAAAGCAATTTGTATTTTCGCCAGGTGACTTCGCGTCTTTTGAGGCACACGGTGAACGTTTGCCTCACAACGTGAAGGCTGCTGTGTATAGAGACGACGAAGGCAAACGGGAAATGAAATGTGGAAAAATAAATATGCGTTTCACGCGATACACTAGACCAGGCTGGAGAGGGGCGACTGCAGCACCCTGATGAAAAAAGCCACGATTAAATGGCGCTAATTAGTTTTCCGCGGCTGTTTCGTTGACGTTCGCACACTCGCGACCGAGTGAAGCACGCAGTCAAGCTCTCGTAGATTTTCCTTTTGTAAAAGCTGCACAAAAGCGCCTGACGGATATATATATATATATTACGCACACAAAAGTACGTAAAAAGTGGTAAAAACATTTACGCTCTATTTGCGTGTCACTGGCATCGCGTATGCGCACTCGTATCTCGAATTTCATCTCTCCGTTTTGCTTGATTGCTGGCTGCTGTTCATGACTTTGCGTTTGATCGTACGCTCGACGAATAGGTAAAAGGTTAAACAACGTATCGTGAAGCTTTTGCGAATGGAGGAGCCTCTTATTCCCCGACGAATCAATTAAGTCGGTACACGAAGGCTGGAGCAGATGTTTGAATTTATTAATTTTTTTCATTCGGTAAGAGAGAGGGAGAAAAGTGTTTTCTATTTGAGGTTAAAAAGTGTTTCCTTTTTGAGGTTAAAAAGTATTCCAACTTTGATATATGTCGATGTTACCCACAAGTGCAACCAGAAAAGGCGCCACTTTTAGCGTGCCAAACGAGAAGAATGTATTAATTAAATCGTCGACAGCCGCGCACTGGGAAAACGGTGCGAAAGAAACGAGTCACGGATTGAACACAACGCGGCTCTTGCGATTCGTTAACGTTTAATTTCCCGAGCGTTTGCATCGAACTTGCAAGACGAAAGAGTGAGGAGCCAACACCGAAAAGTAGAGACGGAAACGCGAAAATTCGATGTTTCGTAGAGAGGTGGAAAAGACCGCGGAGGAGTCATGGTGGTCGTTTAATTAAACGTACTTGTTAAAGCGCAGCTGCGTTGTTCCGTACGTTTCGCGGCTGATAAAATATTCGGGACAGCGAGTCGAAAACTTTTGGAGCTGGACGATTGTTACTTTTGGCAGCGACTAAGGCAGTACCGTGCATTCAGAACTATTACTTTGAAACAACCAAACCAGCTAAATTCAAAGTATACTTTAAGGAAACTCCTTTTTCTTCTACTTCTATCAAAATAATTGACAGACCCCGAGCTTGTGTTCTGTCAAAAGTCCCAATGGCTAATGAGACTTTGTCAATTGGGAAAAATTGAATTCTTATCGGTTAGTCAGAAAATGATCAAACGAGAATTGAAGGTACGCATGTAACATTAATTAATTAATCATTTTACGATTTGTAAAACTCTTCTCCGCCAGTGCATATTTTCCATCAGTTTTTAGAGTACATTTATTTTTTGTTGTATATCATAATTATAATATGATATCATACATACAAATATATCATATATAAACCAAATAAATGAATTCCATTTCGACAAAAGAAATTTGCGTAGAAAATGGTCCGTATGAAACATTCCGCGCAAATACCAAAGCTGGTTGCATTTCACAAAGCTTTTACAGTTTGATTTTGCCGCGTGTGCTTGGCTCGTTTTCTCTCTTACATGGAAGTAGGAGGGCCAAGTATAATTATAACTCCCTTCATTTAATTCCTCCGGCGATGATAATTGCGGTATATTGCGCAGTACTGTACCTCTGTTCGGGCGGACCTTGCCTGAAAGTGGTGTATACAATTGTTCTCGGCGTGTTGGAGATCCTCGTGTAGCCATAACGTGCTCTCAAGCTTCTCTACACAGGGAACTCGGAGTTTCCGTTTCCTTCCGTTCTCTTTCTCCCTGTCTCCCTCCCAAACCTTCTCGCACCTTACCTCTCTCTCCCTTTCTCTCTTTTACACACACGCACGCACAAACACACATTTTTCCGTCAAAAACTCGCTCCTCGTATCCTGGTTGAAATTCACGTGTACGCTTCAGACATTTTGCTTGGCAAGTGGAGAAAGGAAAAGCGAGGAAAGCTCGAGACGCACGTATATCCAGTCGTTCTCTAGCGAGCCGGGGAACAGTTCGTCCCCTTTGGCTAAAACACTCGGTATATTCTTTCGTATATACACGCTAGAAAATCCTCCAATTACGTGAAAACGCAGGTGGCCTGCGGTCAGGGTCTGGAATCAGAGGCTTGCTTTGCCCTCTGGTAGCTGCTGGGCAATTTTCCTCTCCTTCTATATCGTACTGCACAGACGCATACGTATGTTCGCACGGAAAGCTGATTTTGGAGACATCCGCGGTCGCGGAATGTCCTCAATCGCTGATCGTCCTTAAATTTACGATTGTGTATATACCGGTGTCTACAAAATAATCTGATAGCCAATACGCCTCCGTCCGAATAGCCAATATTGCCTGAAAACGACGGGTTCAAAGATGTCCTTGATATGCCTCAGTTGCAGTGTTTTTTTACGTATTACAGAAGAGTTCTTCCAATTCTCTGGTGCACATATGTTTTTGCTCCCGGACAACATCAAAGTCTAAAAAGTATCGGCCGTTCCCTGACCGGTTGATACGCCACTTGAAGCACGCTGAAACGGTCATCCCTTCGAGTATCGTTCCGAGTTCCTGAACTCGGTGTTCCTGACCGGTAGAACCGAACCCAGGGCTTCCTATTCACCAGTATCGTTCGTGTGTGCATAATGTATGGTGGACGAAACGTTCTTTGCGCATGCGTGTGTTTCGTAGGCTGACCCGAGAAGATGGAAGTGTACCGTCCAGTTGGCAAGACCCAGGTGAACCTCGAGTATTTATCTACGTGACTACGTGCCGAGAACGTTACTTATTTCCTTCGAACGTGCCGATTTTACAGCAATACTACCTTTCTCTCTCTCCCTCTTTCCCTTTTCACTCTCTCTCTCTCTCTCTCTCTCTCTTTCTCCCTTCTCGTTCTCAATCTATTTCACGCTCATCTTCCAGCTTCCGTTCCCTCTCCGCTCGTTCTATATAGAATTTGAAGAGATTGCAACGACGATATACGCCAACCAATTATTCCTCCGTCGTCCTCGACGTCCATGTGATAATGAAAATTGCCGCGGACCGTCCTTTAATAAAGAACACATTTCAGGCTCGTTTGATCGAACCACTCCCTCCGCAACCCGTTCGTACTCACCAACAATACAGATATACTCCCTTTGCTCTCTCGTTTCGCGTTTGGGTTTCCCCAACCCGCTGATGGTAATGTGAACTCAGGATGTATGTGTGAGCCAGTTCTTTCGTAATAATACAGTCAAATTGAAAGATTAAAAAGGTGCGCGGGTGCACACGTTGCTTACCGTCAACTCTTTACTGCGTACAGTGCGAAGTGTGTTGATCTCCACTCCTCCTCCTCCTCTAAGTACTCCCTACAACCTCGTACTTCATTAAACGCGTATTTTAAAAATGAATTTTCATCTCGTCACCGACATAGAAACGCAATTACTCGACGGGACGAGTTTCGGATGGCAAATAGTTACGAAAATTTGGTCGTTTTTTGACTTTTTTACCGGGTAATAACAAGAAAACAACAAACCCAAACAAAGGGACTCAACGGGAAACGTCATCCGTTTCATTCGAGATGGTAAAAAATATCTTCCCCGAATCGTGCCGCAAACGGAATAATTAATCTTTTTTTGCATTGTTCTTCGCTCGTCGGATAACGCGTTAACGAAAAAAAGAGGTAGCCAGGGGCTATACCCGTTGATGCTTTGACGCATAGTCCTTCGCGTATTTTTTTTTCGGTGACACCGCGCCTGGCTTAAACCCGAAAACGTATGTGTAAAGAGAAAGCGCTCTGAAACTAATTAGCTTCGTGTGTTCGGAGGTAGGTACGTGTGATACCGCGTAGGGTGCACCGAGAGAAAAAGGCAGGTCGGGTGACAGTTACATTTAACGCGGGGGAGTTCCTGTCGGTAGTACTAACTTAATTCGTCTCCTCTACTCGTACCGGTGTTGTCCATCTGTTTATTTATGCGAATACACGAAACTTCCCGGGAGGAAGGGGGAGGGGGTTGTAGCGAATAAGAGAACATTGCGTATGTACACGATGGAAGGGAAACTCGTTGTAAACGTACCCTGTGATGTACCAAGGCAACAAATGCGGAGGGGTACCCGGGAGACATTCTAGAGAGCTCCTTGAATGCAGAAGGGTGAATATATCCAGCAGTTGGTTCTGTTGTTTCCGTTCATCCAACTCGCTTTGGGCCTTCCTATCTTTACTCTCGCTCCCTGACATTCTGACATCACCACCAGCCATTGGCTCATTCCAGACTTCTCTTCAACCCATCCTCGCTGCAATCGTTTATAAACGTCTACTGGATATCCGCTAGTTTCGCATTCATGACACGTTTGGCACACCCACACACTCGGGATTTCCCATTAAGGGAGGAAACTGAGGCAAACCCAAGAATGTTGGAAAATCTTACGGCGATATAATTCGGTGGGGAACTATGGGGAACAGAGCCGCGAAAATCCTTAACTGATTATGGGTCACTCGAAACGACGGAAGGGAGAAAATTAAAAATAATATTGATATTTCTATTAAATGCTTGTTAGTTGCATCCGAACAGTCGAAATAATTGAGAGCTTGTCGATTAAACTTAGTGAGTAAAGCAGTGATTTGTTCTTTCATTCTCTTCGATATATTTTCTCATTTTTTACTTACAAGCTCTCAATTATTTCGATTCTTTTTAGTCAACCAAGAAGCATGTAGTAATAAGACTACCTATTTTATTTTTAATTTCTCAATGTCTAACCGAGCTAATTGGGTCAATTAATAGACATTTCCAATTAACGGGATGATCAGCGAAACATGGGTAATAGAGATGTTTGAAATTCAATTATTTGTGGATTTGGAATTATATCTCCTTGTATTAGAGCTGCATGAGCCATGACCAGACATATCATCCATTGCATTAGACGGAAGATATATATATATATATATATATATATATGAATTTTTGGATTACTAGTCAAATTCGTTATAGAGTAATTATAATTTTTTATCCTCATTTTTGTTATGTTAAAAATCCTCGCTACTTCTCTTGTCACGTGTTTGATTGGATGAAGAAACATTCCTAAATTTGATAAAAATGACACTTCCCATTTTTCACATGACTTATTCGATAAAATAACCAGAAATTACTTCGCCGCTGCAATCCGTGCGGAATTCAAAATTCCGTTTGAAGGTATGAGGTTTTCCAATGAAGGGAATACCGGTAGGTCAGTCTGCTCTGATAAACGTCACATATAGAAATCTCAGTTTTGCGCATCATAAAATTCCGAGAATTAAATCGAGAGCACCTGGAATTATTCATCATCGAAACGAGATATATTTAATTAATATAATTGAGAATAACCCAATTAATTTCTCAATTATTTGCTATGAACTCGAGTTGGAATTGAAATTCATTTCGTGTCAAACATGTCAGAGAATTTTTCACAATTCCACAATTCACCGGATATAAATTCGTATGCATACATACTTTCGAAATTTTCTTCATGCTCGTTTCTTCCTGCCTCTTTTCCAGCTCGTAAAAGTAGGTCTGCAAAACTTTGTTTTCTGTCCTCCTGTAGTAGCTTCTTTGCTCGCCCCTATAACCGAACCAACTTCACTTGGCTAAGGAATATATGCATATATTGCCCGTAGAAAACCTCGAGCAAAGAGCCACTGATTTTTTCCATTTCGAGATGTTACAAAAATAAAGGTCCTTCTCGTCCTGTTTGCACATCTCGAAACTGTTTGCACATTTTCAATGCACTTTTCCGAAGGTCTTTGGAATTACTTTCGTGAACATGTGCTCATGTTCGTTCAATGGTGATTTCGTAGCCGATCGGGGTTATCACAAGGTTAAATGTGGGACAATAAGTTACTACTGAAAGTTACTACTACCCCAAACAATCATTGGCCGTAGTGGCGCATTGGCATTCAACATTAACAATCAGGAGTTCGTTATTAGCTCGTTACTGATAGAGGTAAAGGAAGAGGAAGAGGAAATTTCTCAATTATTATTATTATTATAGAGGAAGAGGTTGGTTCTCTGATCATCCAAAAACTAGAAGATCCGTCAACGACCACTTCACAACAATTTGCGAAAAATATTGTGCTGATTAATGTTTATCGAATCAACAACATTTATTGCCAGATTGAAGCTTACAAAGTCTTTAAAACACTTTTACGATCTTCATTACAAATGTTCAACCTACAAGTCAAAAGAAAATAACAAATAATAAAAAGCTTATAAACAATACAAATTTAAGTAATGAATTCTCTTCACGAAATAAATGAAAAGTTCGTTGCATTTTAAAGAACTGCAAAATCGTCCATTTTGTCTATTGAAAACGGAGTAAAATGCGAAGCATGGCTTTTGAATACTTTGATCTGCTTGTGTTGAAATATGTTTACGTTTTAAACATTCCACTCGTCTAATAGTTCATTTCACCTTCATTCATTAAACCTTGGGTACGATATATTCCGAAATTTTCAATTAATTTGAACGTCATCAAACGGGAATTCACGGGCATAAAATAAACGCATTCCGATTACGAACAAAAAACTCGAAAACAATGTAGACCCGCTGTACCTTTGGTCCCTCGAGTATGTGAAAATGCCTGTTTGTTTTTCGCACACAAATTTAAGTTTTCCAATATTCATTCATTAATAACGCCGGGTGGTTCATATGAAGGATTGAAATATGACCTTTTTTCATCATTCGTAGTATGCAAAGTTGCTTGGGGCAAAGCATCGCGCAATCACCGAGAAATTGTTTCGATATTAACCTTCCAGTGGTCGGTTCGAACGAAATTAAGCGACAATATATACGTAGATATGAATATTTAAAAATGGTCAGATGTAGTACATAGGTTCAGGCTGGCTAATTATTCGTTAGCTCGTCTCGCAATCTCTGTAGAAACGCTCCGAGAGATTTCCATGGCGCTTGCCAATTAACATAGAAAATGAAACTGCGGAAGGGAGGCATTCCGGGCGTAGGAGGGCAAAATTAGTAAAACGAATCGGGGCCGGGGGGCTGAACGGGCGATTACTCCGTTTCGGATTAAATAGTGGGGAGCTCTCTGTCTCCCAGTGTAACCGCGGTGTCTCCGTACGACAAAAGTTCTCTTTTTCACCGCGAAACATTAATTTTCCCGCGAAAAATTAATCCAATTAACATTTATGTCGTATCGCAATTGCGAACGGCGCAAAGCGAACCAATGAGCAAAAAACGACTAGCGGTATTCAACATTACATTTGCACCGTGAGTAACGTAAACGCGCTCCGTTCAATCGCTTTTTTCGCACAAACAACGCGCGAGTAATTAAATGTCCGAGATGGAACTTGCTCGGAAATTGCATCGCGAAGAATCGAAAGTGGATGAATGTCGTGCGGGAAGCATTTTTTCATAAAATTATACGTCAACGGTGGTGAACCTTAACTTTGATGGCAATGGAAATTTGATCTCGTATTTATTATTATTATTATTATTATTATTATTATATTTTTATTATTCTTCATCGTTAAAATCTTTATCTCGCAACGTTTGGCTCTGAATTTCTTGTGGTGATTCTAGAATTTCTATGCTAAAAAATTTAAAAAATCGGGTTTAGGACGTTAGATTTCGATTTTACGAAATGTCAACTTAGCAAAAAGTAAATTGGATGTACTAAACCTTGGATGCTTTTCAACGGATATGCAGTATCACGTGAATCATGAAAATCGACTTTGAGCTTGACACGAAGTTTTCACTAAATTGCAATAGTTGTTTCTATGTTTTTTTGTGCATAACATAAATGGCCGGGTGAGCTCGAATATTTCGCTCGCTTTGTGTATTCCTGAATATACATGCAACACCTATCCGAGAAATTCCATTATCGAATAAGCGGAGAAGAAACTTTTCGAAGCATCCCTCGATCACGTGTAGCTGCTGGACATTACGTGGATACGTTAAAAAAAAAGAAAACATGAAAAAGCGTCAAAACTGATACAACCGAAAATGGGATGAAGGCTTTGATCGAGGGGCCAGCTTTCGAAAACATTCTCGGATAAATGTCGACGGTGTATGGGTTATCTCGAAATCGTTTCGCTCCGATGAACGCCTATATCCGGCAACGACCAACGTCCTGAATATAAAATAACGCAGAAAGCTCAACGGTTGGCGAAGTGATGTCTATACGAATGTTGGGTCAATCTTGGCCCTCCAGTGACGGCGTCCCCAAACTGTTCACGTACACCTTACCGTGTTGCGCAGTTCTCTTTCGTCCTACTCCTTCCTACATCCTTTTTCAGTCTCGAGAGGAAATCTAACATTTTTTTAATCCTCATTGTACATTTTTTAGTAGTCTTAGCAAGTATTTTTGGTCCTTAACATTTCTAACGCGATTTCCGCTTGCTAAGTGAATAATAAAAACGTTCGCATAAATTCTATGGTATCGTCTGTAATTTACAAATATTTATCAATACAGCTCATTTCCAGGCATTCTTATATTTCAATATTCACCAGGCCGATAAAAGCCTAAAGTAGAAATGAAAGCCTGGCAGGTTGGAGTTAATGGAAAAAAAATAACGTATACAAAAATGATATCAGTATTCCGGAAGAATAAGATGACATTCAAAAGGATCAAGATTCCATGCTCAATGTTGGTATTCTACACAGTTGTAAAGTCTAAAAAAAAGATTCCATTTCACTGAAAACAGTCACGCGAGATGCCTCATATCGAGATAAATTTTCAATCAAAACAAACGCAAGATGGGAAACTGGAAAAAAAATGGATGGAATTCTTCTTTGCTGTCATATCGTCTACTGTTGAGGGACATACGTGGGAGAGTTAGATGGAGAGAATACCAATTTGATGAATCTCTCGAATCTCTCGTGTGAAAATCGTATAAATCGAGTCGCAAAGTATCGACATTTTTAGGGTGGCATGCTGCAAGAGCGTATACAGTCGGATGTCAGTAGTCAGAGCGAGTACTGATCGGACCAAGAGAATAGGAGGTGACAGCCGTTACGGTACGCGTGAGATTTTGAACACGTCACTCGGACAGAGTTGAAAGGACGTTCCACTCATACTGCCGAGTATCTGCCGCGAAGATCCTTGATAGCCGTTTCGATTCTGTACCCATTGTTGTTCATTTTTGTCAAAGAGCGTTGTATTCAGTGATCCTTCGGTTGGTAAATAATAAAAAGTGTACCTGGCTGACTCTGCATTGCGGCCGTTTCGCGTGATGCGTTTATGCGTGGTGGAGAACAGAAGAAAAAGAGAAAGAGGGGCAGAGAGAGAGATAGAGAGATGTAGTTGTAAGATATCTCACGTATGACAACGAGACGAGGACAAAAAATCATTTCTCCCGCGATGTGTGACGGTCGGGCAAACCGCGACGGAAACGACGTTTCCAGCCCTCTTCCTCGTGAGCGAGTAACTCGGCGTGAATCGTTTCTGCGAAACAAAATGGCTCGACGTTTCGCCCCGGCAAGCTCGTGACTAGCGCCCTTTCGTTGCTCAGCTACCGGCATTGAATACCCAAGTAATAGTATACGTGTCGCGTGGCAAAAGAGGATACTGATCCTATCAAAAAATTGCTCCGCCATTGGCGTCTTGGAGTCTGAGCTCTTCCACAAGCTCTCGGTCTTTCTTCTCGAGTCGTCGGATTTTTCCTACGCTCTTACTACTCGCTTTTCGCTCCCTTCAACGTCAGCTTTCACCGTCGGCCTTCTCCTCTTTTTTTTAAATATTTTTTTGTTGTTTTTATTTATTTTTCTTCTCCTACGACTTCTCTCATTCCAGCGCTCACACGTGGTAAAAAGCGACCTCGCTTGAGCATAACGTCAGTGTAGAACCGGAGACGTCGACGCCCGCTCGCAACGTGTACATTCCAATTTCCTATATGCCCCCGGTCCGAGAAAGATCCACACGTACACTTTTTGCGCAACGTGAAACTGAGGGGGCGTGTTGACAGCCAACGTACGAGAAAAAGGAGATGCCTATCCGTGTATCTTTATTTTCAGACGCGCTTGGAAAATAAATGCTCGGGACACGGTCCAACGGGTGCAATAGTCACAGTCGCGCGCGACTCGAATTACTTTTTTGATCCATTGTTTTCTTTTTCTTTCCATCGCTCTGCCCGTATTTTCTTTCGAATGAATTTTCGATACTCTTATCAATTTCTTTTATCAGCGGAGGCTGAATAATTCTCGGTCGAGTATCTGTAACTGGTTACGTCCCATCGCCAATACGTTGGTTCCTAATATAACCGTAATTACCGACGGATCTGACGGATCTGACCAAAATACCTGATTGATAAGTTTGCCCGGGTACTTTATTTAACTGATGGCTAATCGTTTTCGCTTGTTCCAACCGTCCGTTTTTTTACTCGAGAACCTGTCGGTCACTTTTGAATCCGTCCGGAAACGTACCGCCGCCGCTGATTTCCTCAATCTCGGTTGATTAAGAAACCGGCCGATATCGGACAAACTCTGTGAGAATAATTTGACATCGCGGAGCTGGAAGCTGCGATGAACAATTTGCGGCTGTCCAATTGGAACTGCATCAATCAATCATTGGGGTTCCGATATCCGCTTTTACTTCTCCCTTTTCCTACCTCGATAAAAACTACCCCGAGTGTGCGCAACGCGAGAATGTCGATTGTAGTCTGTTCGACGAAAGCGTGTGCGGCCACATTATTTATTTTTCTGAAAACCATTAGATAGTAGAAAACTACTGGATTCTTAATGAATAATGAAGTATCACCGTTTTTTTTTAATTCCGAATAGCTTTTAAGTTTCACCGTAAGATACCTGACCTATATAAGGCCTACCTTATTTATTCAATAATCAACTTATTAATAATAATTTTAGTTCAGAAAACAAGGTTCACCATTAACTATAAGCTTTTTTAAAAAAAAAAGGAATTTTCTGGGCCTTGCTCAGATCACTGTTCCTAATAAGGCCATACTCATTGTAACTTCGTACAGAAAAAATAGAAAATATATGTAATCTTCAATTTTAATCTTGAATTTCGATAACAACACGTACAGTGCTGATAAAACACTACATATAATTATAATAAAGATTGACCAAGTGTTATTGAAAACATTTATTGTTTTCGAAAGTATTAGAACGTCGAAATTTAAGAAACCCCTACGTGAGATCGCACGCTCTGTCTTCCATCGACTACAAATTCGTTCAGGTTCGCAACTCCGCTTCTCCGATTCTGCGATTTCTCGACGAAACGAACGCGAGCGCGCATCAAGTCACCGTTTTTCAGCCTTTCGATCCATCAGTCACGAATGATTCGAATCAACAGACGGAAGTTGCATCCGAGATGAAGAAACAGCAGAGTTGGGATGAGACGATGGAAACGCTGGGGAAGCAGATAGGACGAGAGGGAATGCGGGCAGAAAACTCGAGGAACTTCTTCATGGATATTTTGGCTCGCCTTGACGTCAAGTTCCGTGCCAAGCACGAGCCCGGGCCACTCAGAGCTCGACCAACACGCAATCACCCCGGCCCTCACCGCCATGCCACCGCATCATCCTCACCAATTACGTACCCTCGTCCAGAGTCCCTTCCTTGTTACCCGGCCACTTTTTATTCTTCGTCTCCAAACTTCTTCGCGATCGTAGACTCTAATAACGTGAAATTTGATTCTTCGATCGTACCTGGTTAACAACCACACTCACGGATACGGACATATCGAACATGCTTCGAACGAATTACACTCATGTAACCCTGGTATCGGCACATCCGGCTTCTTCGAGTAGCACCTCAAAGTCGCTGCTTCCTCATACATAAATACATCGGGTGTAAATGCAAGAACCCAACTTTCACGAGAGTCCTGAGACTTCGAAGTCTAAATGAAGTTTCGCATCGAGCCCCAACCATAACGAGATACCCATTTACGCTCGCTCATCAATCTATTTCTCACACCGAACTTCCCGAACGTAATTGGTTATTTACCGATAGAACCAAACTTTCTCTAGGTATGAGAAGGTAGTACGTTTTTTTTGTTTTTTCGAGTCGTGAAAAAGAACATCGGAAAACGGCTCAACGTGGAAAGTTACTAGCATTGGAAGAAAAAAAAAAACGTTGCCTAAGCCACGCAGATTTGCGCCGTTCCAATAGTCGCCATAAATTTTGCAACTCATGGACTCCAGCTCGGACAATTCTTTGATGCTGTGGTGAAATGAAAAGTCCCTATAAGTTCACTTGACGACGATCTATTAAGACAGTTTTCAGACTCTTGGACAGACTCTTGGACAAGAGCGTGCACGTTGAGCCTCAGGAAATAATACAACACTTCTATAGATAATCAATATAGTTTACGTATAGATAAAAGACGTGAATGTATATAAAAGCTGTATATGGTACATTCCATTCCGATTCGACCTGGGTTTGACAGGTCACCTCTCCGATTTGATCCGCGATTTTTGAAGTTATTGCACTATCTCTGAAAGACACTCGAGCCGTGCACCCACTTTTTTTCAACACTCATAGTATTTGATATGTGACACAGGACTCATGTTCTTTTATTCTGATTTTTAAATTTGAACGTTAATTTTTTTTATAAAAAATATTGTGAAGTTGAATCGTTCCGAAAAAATCTGGAAAAATTCTCGAGTGCCATTCAGAGATAGTACAATGACATAGAAAATCGCAGGTCAAATCGGAGAGGTAATGTGGCAAACCCAAGTCGAATCGGCATAGAATTCTCCATATATATGTATAAAATAATAAGCTGGATGAAAAGCTGCAGGCATAAAAATGCTGTGAACGTTCTATCGCTGGCTCTCTTCTTTTCTCTCTCCCTTGCTTTCTTTTTCCTCATTGTCGTTCTTAGCCAGGGTATTCTTATCGTCGAAGGGGAGTCAGTATTGACGGGAGGAGATATCGTGGATGGTGTCTCTGTCTACGACATCGTTCCACACTCGTAACTCTTCGGAAAGCTTTCCCTTCCATTTCCCTCGGCAACCTATCTCTTCGATTTGTCAGTAAAAGCGAGCAGAGAGTTACCGAGCCCGAGAAAGAATCAGTAAGAAGAAATCGGAGGCAAAGACAAGGTAAAGGAGATAAAGAGAGAGAGAGAGAGAGAGAGAGCGCGTGAGAAGTAACGAGGAAGAAAGAGTACAGTGTATAAGACTTATACGTATTTCGATGTCAGGAAAGCTGAGAGTTTAAAGGACGTATCGAGGTCAATTTAGTAGTTGAAATGCCAGATGAATACGTTCTTTTGATTTGTGAAATAAGATTTCAGGGTGAGGGAGCGTGCAAAATTGCAGTTTGAGCGCCTAGAGCCATGGAGAAGAGTGAGTGAGAGAGCGAGAGTTGGAGATATGGCAACGATCGCTCTCGTATCAAGGAAATCCTGGGACGTATTCTTCCTGCTCCGGTCCCCAGCGAGTTGTAGAAAATTCGGGCCTCGTTTCCAACAAGAAGGGTCGATAACATTATCCATGATCGTTTCTTCCTCGAATTTTTATCCGGCTTCCGTCCAGCCTCATTTTTTATCACTCTCTCTCTCTCCCTCGTTCTCTCGTCATTTCTTGGTGCTTCTATCCTTATCTTTCATCCCAATATCGACCCTCCTGCGCACGGAATCCTGTCGTAAAAGCTACGTATGATTCATCGATTTTTTGGTCTAGCCAGACCATCTTACCCGTATCTTGCGTAACTCGAATCCGCTCGACATAAAATCCGACGAGGCGGACGATCTTTTCTCTTGCATAGCCTACTCGACAGCTGTGTCGACCAAAAAAAAAAAAAAAAACGCAAAAAAGGTCGGTTTACCTTGTCACTTGAAAAACAAATATGAGTCAGTACGGAGTTCAAGATCTAATATGGTCCCCTTTTAAAGCGGGACCATATTAGCATTCCCTTATTTTTATTCTTACGAAAAATCATGTTTAGCGTATTTATATTTTAACTCCCCAGATGTCGTGATATCAGCAAAATACTGAACGAAGTTTCCGAAAAAAACGTATTTTTCTCGAAAATACGATTAACGATATTAACTTTGAAAATTATTGCGATATTAAACACGATCAAACTAATCCCGGACAACGCGAAAAATATGTTTATTTCGTGTTCATAGAGCTTCAACCTCGCGAGAGATGTGCTCACCACTCGCAGTGAATGCGTTCATCAAGGCGCAAATACTTACGCCACACAAATATATAATAACACTCTCTCATTTCTTCGTAATTATATTGCGAAATTCTATAGGACTACGTGCATTCATTTGTTTATTAATAACTCCGCGAATGAATTATATGGGAATAATCCATTCGATGTAGGCTATAGGTACCTGAGCTCTATGGACACAAATGACACTCGAACGAATGCTCATGAGCAAATACTCGTACCACGTTGACCGAATGCAATGCTACCATCGTTGCATATTAACGAATGTGTTGACGCAAAAAATATTCGTTCCTGGAGTATTCATGCAAAATTGTATTTTGCATCTCTTCCGATGGATCATGTTGATATTTCTCCTACCGTGCCCGGATTACCGGATGCTATGATGTCTTCCAAATATTTTTTTTTCTCAGTATATGGCATCCGGATGTTCATTCTTCTTTCGTGTAAGAAGAGAAAGAGTCGAGAGCATCGCACAATTTTCTGTGAATCCATATCGAAATATGAGCGACAACAGTGAATAATTAAGAAAGGAAAGTTCGGAGATACATCTGAAAAAGACGATGGACAAGTGGGAGCGCAGTTTGTGAATATTAAAAAAAATGATATTAAATATTGAAAAAAATTATAGCTGATATTTGAAAAACGTACTTTAAACATAACAATTTTGTTTAATTTCGAAGAATATTCGTTGTACTCAAAAGTACTAGCAGTATTGCAAAAAATATTTCAACGAGTCGAAGCAGGGTTTACGATTTTCAACGTGCAACAGAAGTCAAATGAATCGAGGTAATTGATTATGCAGAGTTTAAATTTCAAAGTCGGAACAGCAAGGGTTAGTGAAGAACTGGATATCGTCTCTGAATACGCTCTTGCTATCTTTTTTTCAGTCGTTCTCTGTGCGCGTACTGCGGATACGTTGTCTTTTCGTAGTATCGAGAGCCAAAGACCTGTCATTGAAGTCCCGTATGTTACAAATTTCTTTTGGACTCTGCTCCACGCCCTAGTCTAATTTTTATATCCTCTACACTCCCATCGCTTCCTGGTTCATTTTCCTCAGTCTACCTTTCTAGGGTGACAACAAGGCGGTACGACAGGGAATTTAACCGTCGAATTTACGAGTATCAAGACGGCGACCACTGCGCGCTCAAGAGTTACCAAAACTACGTTTCCTGTACACCATTCATTGCACGGTCGACTACAACACTGGAAACGTCTAAATTTCTCTGTATACCAAGTCTGTAAAGTCTCGCTCTCTGTCTCTTTCTTCCTCTCTTCTCCAAACGTACTCACGCAGTTTCTCCATCCCGTTTTCTTCACTTTTTCCCTTTTTTTTTCGGTATGCCAAATGCACGTAAAATCGTAAATCGAGCCTCGCAACTGTTGTACCGCACCTTCGAAAGCAGACGAAAAATTATTCTTATAGAGGAGATTCCTCACGAGAGGGGAGGACCCGGGTGTATGTTTGAAATCGGTGGGAATAGTCCAAGTGGGCTGGCAGATCGAACCGTCAGGGTGGGAGAGGAAAGTGAAAGAGAGGAAATGAGAGAGTTGGAGAGGAGGACACGACCTATCGACATTGCCCCAATTAATCCGCTCGTAAATTTGGAGCTCTCGTTTTGGTACTTCCCTGAAATTTGTGGCGATGCAAATCTAGTTCAATCCATACACGAAACGAGATGAAGCGAAAAAAAATTACACGCATCTGTAAAAAGGCATATCCAAAGAATTTTTTTGGAAATTCACGTAATCGAGAGGAAAAATCAATAAAAAGTATTTCGCAATATTCTCGTTGGCCGTTGAATTTTTTTTCAATAAAAAATTTCAGCTAACGTACATATAAGAATATACGCAAGATATATTTTCCGAATTATCAGCTTGTAAAAATGATTATCGCGTTAATTAATAATACTTAAATAATCTAATAAATATTACATTAAATGAAGAAAAAAATACTACATTGATATCGATATTTATCGACGATGGAAATTTATATACGAAAACATCAAAACATTAACCGAGTAATATCCAATATTAGGATTTAGATATCGAATAAATATCGACGTACGGTGATTTCAAAAAATGCTGAGTATTTATCACAATAAATAAGCAAAAATTTATGAGTGAACAAAGAAAATACGTTGAATTCATAATGAAGTTGAATGTATCGATTTTTTTATACTTTCCAAATAATAACAATATTTCTCAATGTGTTCAATAATACTGAACGTATACATTCAAAGTTTTCGAATTTTCCGAAGGCGAAGACATCAACATAAATAGAGAGTGCAAAAAGGAAAATATATTGAAAAAATACACATCGAATGTTGGGGTTCCCAAACTCGACGGTCCGTAATATCTACCGGGTATTGATCATTGGGGATGATCTGTCGTTCGCAGTTTTTGCCCATTTGCCGAAAATGCCTGGTTCGTTGCGACGATGCGTCGACGTCAAAATTAATAATGTACGCGACGTGTTCATTCGCGCGTATCTCGCGATGCTCAGGTTCGGGCACGGGACGAGCGGAGAAAACGAGTGGCTCGTAAATCTCGATAATGGGTATCGGTTGGAGCAAAATCGTGACGAATGATCCAGTGAAAAGGAAAATAAAGAAAAAAACAGAAGCACGAGTATTTCTATAGCCTCGGTGTGTACCGACACTGCCAATTTGCTGCAGTAATTTCCCTTTGAGTAGGTAATCTTCTTGGTCGCGTTGTAATTACGCAAGATATATGTGTGTGCACATATACAAATGCATATCGCTCACAAGAGTCCTGGATAAGAAACTCAGGTACTAAGATAAGAAGAGGGTGAGGGAGGAGAAAAAGTAAAGACGAGTACATGCGGAAAAAGTTTAACCTCGTTAAGGTTGACTCTGATATGACTTCTTTGCTCTTAAAATGACTCGTATATTTATCCACATGTATGTGTGCGAATGCATTTCCCATCAAAGTAGTCACGGACTATTTTTCCATACCATGTAAGATGATGTACCCATTAAAATTACAACGTGGTGTCAATGAATGGTAAAAACCTACGAGATTGAAGTTTGTATCGTTAGAATGCGACGACGGTTCTTTTTTAATTTACCGTTTTTATCAATATCCAACATATGCTTAGGAGATTCCGGTTACAGATAGCTACAAATTTTCTTTAAAATGTTGGCGTGATTATGGTGAAAAAATAATAATTCTCGTAGCGCTTCAGCGATGCAAAATAATAATAAATAATAACAAAAACTTCGATGATGTATCGCCTAGGGCATTATTGCATTCCTGCGTAAATACATGGATAATGTATGAATTATTGTTGTTATTATTTTTTGTGTAACGTTCTTTTTGATTGCACAAGTATATAGAAAATGATGGCGAAATACAGATAGAGATAGGATTAAATACGTAAAAATATTTTTACGTATTTCGAATAAATTTACGAAAAAGAAGTCTATAGTAATAAAAATAAAGAAGCAACAAATACATAAATCGTTGTGTTTGAGCAATGAAAATCGCAACCGTATAAAAATATCCACTATTCATTTTATTATTCTCCCTTATACAAAAAAGTACGTAACACACAATTGCTCGATATCATGTCTATCTTTTATGTCGTTTTCGATGAGCGTAAAAAAAACATACCGTGATTTCCAGTAGAAACGTCCGGATGCAAATTCGGGGGATTGTAGAGCTTTTCATGTAACGCGAATTAGTAAACAAAATTTATATAACAGATTTATACGGGATCTACTCTCGTCAGGAAATGGAATATAACAGAGTTCGGGAAAACATTTTTGCTTGCATTATACACGGGGCCCTGTATTGCCTCCGGGCTCGAGAGCTTTTGATGGTGTTTCGGTTTATCCATTCTTTTGTACAATTGTAACTATGCCGGCTATTCATCGATCAGCCATAAATTCGTGTCACAAAAGCTCCCTCCTCTTGCCCTGCTTTCGTTCGCTTCCCCGTTATGATTCCACAGGAAACAATAGGTACTAGCGGTTGCGTTCAACGCGGTTGTTGCCAACTGACCGAAAAAAAATCAATGGCAACAAAAATCCAATGACACAAAATCATTAGCATTGAACCGAAACTTTGTTTTTTCGTTATTTCATCGCGTATCTGAAGCACACAGTGTCCTCAAAGTGTTGACCACAGCTACCTATTCCCAATGCTCCATTTTATCTGCACAAGGACACAGGGTATATGGAAAGAACCTGATTTGATACAGACGACTATATTTCAGTGAATTCATTACGAAACTGCTTCCAACTAGTCTGGAAGAGCGTGCAACCGTTTACCCAACCGAATATTGGCACAAGCTGCCTGACGCAGAAATCTGTCATAGCTTCGCCTAAACCACGCCTTCTCTCAGCGACTAATCTAAGCGTTCCGTAAATTGTGCCTTTTCGTAATGAAAAAAAATCATACACCGTAAACAGCTCAGGAATTAAAAAAAAAAACTATGGACGCCCATCGAGAATGAGGTCGGAGTATATTTTTCAACTCTACGAGCCCGGTTTATCAAGCTTTTCCCCCGTTTTACTTGTTTGTTGTTCGTCTATGCTTAAAAATAGGTTAATGCTGAAAAGATAAAAGAAAGGAGAATGTTCAAAGATACCGGGGATTGAACGAGTACCACGTTTTAACATCTCTCCAGCTTCCGGTCGAGCTTGCTTCGCGAAAGTACCATCTCCGGATCAACTATAGTATTAACTTTCTCTCTCTTTCTCTCTCTCATACTCTTCGTGTACAGGGAACTTGGCGAAAATAACGTTCGCCTCGACAGCCATTGCAGTACTTATCTTTTAATTGAATCTACGTGTTTACGACATCTAATTTATTCGCGTCTTACGCGATTCCTAAGACTCTTCTCACTACCTGCCCGCTACCAGGGTTTGTCCTTATCTTTCCCCCTGTCTCGCTTTTTGTCTTGATTGCCAAAAAAATTCGATGACAAATCTGAAGCTTTACGATTTCCGTCTTTTGTAGGTCATAGAGAAGTCTACGAAGACCGTTGTAACAACGTCAATGACCACCATTTTGGGCAATTGAACTCTTTTTGTGGCTGCAAAGTTTCGGAGTATTCGCCTGATAACATCAACAACGACGTACCGATTGTCATTTAATTTTATTTGCAAGCGAAATCGAGTCGCTGGTGGTGATTCTAGGCACTTTGAAGCATGCACGAACGTTGACTCTTGGTATTAAGTGCCCTCAGCGCGCTGTCACTGACACTATAACTGCTGAATAAGGACTTATAGAGAAAGGGTTCGCAGAAGCTTTCAGAGCTACGAGGAAGAAAACAAGACTGCAAGATACAATTACCTCACCTGGACACGTTATGGTGTCGTAAATGGGGAGCCACATAATCCAGAATTATGGGTCTATTTACGTCGCGTGTTTCAACCTTCCGTATAGCCAACTATATTATTTACGATACACCGCGAACTTGCGCCGTGATGTATAGAATTCGCGATGTGACGAGAACGAAAAATATACACATTTTTATTTGCCTCGACCGATCAAATCATTTTAATGAGGATTGCGTACCTCGTATCGAAAAAGGGACTATTTATTGATACCAATTTAGACGAAAAAATAAAAGCAAATGGTGAAGATATATTTTTTGACGATGATGAACGTAGCAAACTTGTATGTCCTTGCAAAACGGAGAATGACTGATATTACTAATGCAAAACTTATTTATAATATTTTTTTATAGTGTATCTTGTCAGCGATTGACATTGAAGATTGTATCGTTGGGGTGTAATGAATATGTTTTTTTTTCAACATTCCTATTTTTCTTTGACACAATTTGAAATAAAAAAAAAGCGAACTCCACCGAAGTGAAAATTGGATTTTCGGCGAGCAACGAAAGGAATTTTAAAAAATGTTCGTTGCATGTCAACGCCGTGAGCTTGAAGCCCGTGTCAGTTAAGATGACAGTTCAGTCATTTGAATTCGATCGGTATGATAATTGTTTCGCGAACAAATGTTTATATTTACATATTCACGAAGATTTTAGACCGACATTGAAACGCGAGGCATTCTTGTCAGAACAAAATTTGCCATGTGGAAATCACAGGATAATGGTACATGTCAGGCTGATAAGCAACCCGAGATATCAAGTCACGAGGATGTAATGGGCAAGAATTTCGCTCGAGGTGGGATCGATTTTGTACATGGTGGATCTACCAATCGCAGCTATCGCAGCAAGGCCTATAACGAATGCAGACTCTGCAGCCGAGTACATGGGCATAGCTTTCAAGATGTTTCTCCCTTCACTTCCGTATACAGCCCAACTATGCTAAATATGAGTGAGGGATATCAGATATCTAAAGCCCATACACTCGGCGTATATCCCTCGGATGTACAGACACGTACGTCTGTACGTATACGCACATGTTCCAAAGTAATTCAGCAGCATCCACTTTGATATAGCGCAACCACCTCCCCGGCTTATGTGGTTATAGAGTCCGGATCGGTATCCGGGATGTGCTTCACCATTCCTTCCTATACCGTTTGGAACATCCTGCGTTTCGGTGGAATTTTTTTGGTGCACGTGCACGCTACGTCAGACGGCACATGAGATGTATATCGATCTCCTTCTCCATCATTGATTCCGTCGAGAGATATGTAGCTATATTCGAGCATCGTGGTTATGCAGGCCTATAGTGGCGGCTTGGAAGGTATCGGTAAGAATTCTTCTCGTTATATTTTTGTTCGTGAGTTTCTTACGTATCTATATCATTTTTAGGTATGCCAGTCGAAGTATCTCTCTCTATATATACGTATATGCACACACGTCTAGAAGTGTATATACGAACATTTGTACGTGCGATGTACCAAGCCTGATAAATATATTCAAAGACAAAATGAACCCTGGCACATTGATCAAATTTCGTGCCGGGTTTCATGTTTTCCCAATTTTTCGCTTTCTCTCTCGTTCCACCACAATTTCACCATCAAGTCGAATCGTATTTTAAATGGAAAGCAGCAAGCTGCCGGGCTACCACGGAGGAACAAGTGTGAATTATGTGCGGGTTACGTGATGCGATAGTACCCACCGAATCTCTCTCCCGTTCCACTTCTTCAACCCCCTTTTTCTCTTTACCTCTTTCTCTCTCAGCACACGATACTCAAGTGCTTTTCTTCGAAATCCTGGTCCTATCGAGCCCGTTGGCGAAAAAAAGAAAAGACCAGACTTCACAATTCCCTCCCACGAGCTTTCGAGTTGCCAGCAGGTGAAGACGATTATATACTACTTATATA
Source organism: Ophioninae sp. A BG-2022a (assembly GCA_030523105.1). NCBI lineage: Eukaryota > Metazoa > Arthropoda > Insecta > Hymenoptera > Ichneumonidae > Ophioninae sp. A BG-2022a. Next base: position 27,804 of record JAPYZI010000390.1, on the reverse strand, counting down.
CGATATTCCCTTAGTCGTACGCGTATAACTGAAAAGTATCAATAGAACACAAGCAAAGCCCGAAACCGGGACGATCGATGCTCTCGAAGAGCGACTGGCCGTCCGCTGTGAGCAAAGTAACCGACCAAAATCCGGTGATCAGAGGGAAAGACCTTGATAAGGAGATAGACAGAGTTTTGGGTCGGTAGGTGAAGCTCCCAAACTGTTACGTTATGTATGTATGTCCACACACATATATATATATTAATCAATTTGTTTCCGGTCTATTCTGATGGAACCAAGAAAGCTCCTGAGCGCGATGACTGCAGGATACTCCAAAGCGAATCCTTTTCCATGAAGTGAGTTCATGGACATCGGTGAAGGTAGAGTGGCAGTAGTAACGAGAAGACTTGATACCCCGATGCAAAATTAATACGACGAGATTTGCCAAGAAGGAAAGACCAAAGTTGGGACATCAGATCTAAAAGATAAAGGGTCGAAGAGTACCACGGCAAAAGCCGGAGAGTTGAGACGCGAAGGAGATGCCGCTGCTTTAGAAAGGCGAACAGGGTGAACGATGAAGTTTGCGCCTTCCGATGCCACGCTTCATGAGCCGATTCCATTGATAAGGGAATGTACACAGTCGCGCTTGCGCCCAACCGCAACTCCCAAATGAGTGATGTTCGTTGCGAACGAGCAACTCGAAGCGGTTAGTCGAGGAAGCCCAACTATGTATTGGTGCTTTTGATCGAGAAGCGTGTAATAACTTCGGGAACTGAGCGAGTAATCATCGCTCACAGCCCAACGTCAATCGAACCACTATCAACCGCGACATCGTTACGTTACGGGACCGTCAGCGGATAGAAATCCTTAGTGATCGTATCTGTTTCAGAACCTTCTACACGCTGCGCACTTTCGTGAACACGAGAGTCTGTATGCGCTTCCAACTGGTGAACCATTTACGCGATGCTTGGCTTGATCTACTTTTGAGCGATGAGAGAAGCGATTACGTGGATGATCCACCAGCTACAGCTTTCAACCGGTGGAATCGTGTTGATAAGAGCTGTGGTCGACCGTGTTATTGGAGGACTATTTTTGAAAGTTGTTCATTGAAGATAATCCGTTGAAGATACTCAGTAGATAATTATTCAAATAAATAATTACTTCGAGAAATACTTGTCTAATTGCAATTTACACAGTTACAAGGCGATCGTTGGGACGTCATCAGATGAACCAGACATTGCAATACTCCGTGTCAGCGATGCGCTTCGTACACGAAACATGTTAATAGAGGACTTGGTCGTATCAGTCTGCTCATTCCATTCGTTTCGTGGCTCGACGGTAGGCTGTTTGGAAAAGTCCTTTCGATCGTTTGTAAATTACGAGAAGTATAGCAGGAGAATGGTGAATGAAAAATGTGCGATGTGACATTTTCTTTTAAATACCCTCTCTAGCGCGGCCATTGAAATCCAATGCAATTTGGAGGACGTGAATTTTCAATTTAAGCAGCCACAATCGGCTCCCGGCCACTTGTTACCGGAACTCGGCAGCAATCAGCAATTGAACAACCATAGACGAGGTCTACAACATAATTGCTCCGTGGGGATCTCAAAGGACAGTCTGATAATAGCATAGACAATAGTCTAATAATAGCAACGACGTGATCCCAACTAATCAAGGACTTGAAACAATCGACGATCCAGATATTGTATGTGAAAAAGATAAAATAATAATCTCATCAATAATGTCATAAGATAAGATAATAATCTAATCAATAATGTCATAAGATAAGATAATAATCTAATCAATTTCTTCTAGTCCTGAACATGCGACTCGATTGTATACATCGTCAAGATACGATGGTTTAGACTACATTGTTTCATAATCCTATCAATCAAGATATATAATAAGAAAAACTGAAATATTACAATGGACGTATCAGAAAAGAGGCTTTTCTCCAAAAACTAAGCTTGCCAATGCATCAGTGTGGTCAAAGGTAACACAAAGGCAGAACGATGCTGTGCCGCGCGGAAGAGTATACAGGGTAGAATAAAGCGTGTCCCGTTTCTACTTCTGTCTGCTTCTCTGTTGGTGCTCTTGATGCCTTGCCATATAACCCTCTCTCTCTCTCTCTCTCTCTCTCTCTCTCTCTCTCTCTCTCTCTCTCTCTCTCTCTCTCTCTCTCTCTCTCTCTCTCTCTATCGTCCTCCCTCACTCTCTCTCTCTTTCGCTCCATCTCTTTCACTCTTTACGTTGGCTGGAAATCCGGTGGACAAAGGATTGCATTGTTAGTATATGGCTTCGTTCTGCCACACAAATACACACATACGAATGTAAATACACTTTGAACCTATTCGGAGTATATAGTATATAGTTTATCCTTTTTTTGCCCACTTTAGCATCTTTATAATGGCTAATATTAGGATTTTATTATTCGGCTGTAGATCTGTAGCGATTCCTTACAATGCGCATTCTCTATGAGATTGTACTGAATTTTGATTTTCGCTGTTATCATTTTCTAACTGTCCAAATCTAAATTAACCAATCCCGAAAAAATGAAGCGAATCGAAGCGCCTTATTTGTGATAAATATTCAATGATTACGAGACGGTGAATTCAAGGACTTCAAGATTATCAATGAAACATAGGCGCGGTCCAATCGTCTCCCATACTTATTTGATTACGAATCGTGGGATTTGCTGGAACAAGTAACACGTTAAACACGTGAACGATCTAATTAGAAAATGTTACAATGGTCTGCTCTCGTTCTCAAATAGTACTGCTACACTCGCCGCGTGGTTCCTTGCCCTCAAGCCCTCGACACCACCCAGGTACCGGTGAGTCGTGTGGAAAATTGAATCCTCGAAAGTATCATTGTTACGTAAAGTGGGCAGGTAGTGCCATTTCTATTCGGTTTTTATAACATTATTCCATGGCGAAAAATAGAAAGTCTTTCATGGAAGATAGACTGTCGCCAACCAATCTCGTCTGCTTGCATTCACGTCCTACAAGTGACTGCGGACTTTTTAGCGTTACTGAAGTTCTTGCGTGCTACCGTCTCACCCCTCCTACCTTTTCAGTATGTCAGCTTCTAGATGATATTCATACATTCCTGAAACCGATCGGTAATAAGCAGGGAGCGAAAGAGAGAGAGTGAGAGAGAAAACGATAAAGATAGAGAGAAGGAGCAAACGTACAAATCTCAGCATAGACACGAGAGATTCGGCTCGAATCAATCGAATTGATTCATTGATTGGACCACGAGGTATAATATGAGAATATAATTTACAACGGTGCAATGGGCAGGCATACATTTCCGGCTCAGTGATCTCTTCATCGTCATCGACGCGTAAAGTCCCGATACGGAATTGACTTCAAGGCTGTATCTGCATTCAATATCTTTATACATCTAGATGGATGTACACCTATGCGCTCGCACAGGTAGGGATCGTCTCGTACATGTATACGGCCTTTCATAGCGCCAATAATATCTCACACGGTTTACCCGATATTTCTCGATAATAATGGAGCGCGGACCTTCACCAATAATGGCCATGGTCGTCATGATAAGCAGATAGCAGGAATGGTCTTTCTCCTGTTATATAGCGTATAGATGATATGCAGCATCGCTGTGATGGTATTATGTGCAGGGCTCGACAAATATAACGAGCATGCACAATAAACCGGATCTATTTAATGAGATAATGTAGACAAAAGTGTTACTTCGCACGGGGTAATAACTGCAGAAAAGCTCAGTGAACGAAAGACACTGAATAAAGTAGAACTCTTTTCTTTTCCAATCCAAACGAGGGACAGTTCTGATAAAACCGGAAATTTGCGTTTATTAATGATGACAATGCATCAGCTAATGTACTCAATAGAGCAGCTCAAAGATACGAAGTTTGCCATCGGCTGCTAGTTTATTAGGGCGGTATTAAATGATTGCGTGTTCAATCCGTACCCGTAAGCAGTCGCTACCTCTTCGGGTGAATACCTCATCGCGCTATAGCCCATTAATTCCCGGTAATCTACGGCTTCTCAATTGAAAATTCGTTATCACTACCGTACGCCGGAATGTCCGTACAGCTTCCCTCTCTTTTCTGTACCACAAAGCAATCCCACTTGTAGTGAATTCCTACCCTGTGCACATCGATTCATGTCATAATTTGGATCGTTAAGTTACTATTTGCGTTGGGCCCGGAGAATAAAATGGATATTTTATTTTCCGGGCCGAAAGAAACAACAAACAGCTGAAAAGCCAATGAAGAATCGAAAGAAACAAAACGAGAAGCGATAACGGAAAAAAGATTCTTTCCGTCATTGCTTCTCGTTTTGTTTCATTGAATTCTTCACTGGCTGTTCAACGGAAGCGGCGAATTCCAAATAAAGTAAAGACTCGAATGTATGATAGATTTCCAGAGGAAGAGAAAACTTTCTCACTCATCATTAGGCATACCTGCGGAGAGTATACCACACACTGAAGCTTCGTAGTGCCTGCAAGCCTTCATCCTGATACAACGTCACTGCCTCATATCCGTCAATCTATGGACGGTTCAAGAATAAGCAAAAATGTAATCCAGCTTTCGCTGCATACGTCAATACCACAGCGGAAAATGTAACTCATCAGCATCTAGCCATGATCTAATAAAATGATGTTTTAAACGCAGCCGTGTAACGCTTTCATCGTTTAGTAACAGTATATAAAATACTAGATGGTGGCTAGACGAAAAAGAATGTCGACTAGATGTGTTATATTTTTACCTGTAAACTTGATATTTATTTTTCCACGTTTTTTACAACACTGCACACTATTCACTTGTGGTCCTGCTGCAAATATATCAAATATAAACGAAGTAAATTATATTCAGAAATTCATGAACATGAGATGGTTTCGAACCTGGGCTTCTCCGGTGATGTGACGCGACGTTGTCCATAGAGTCAAAATAACCTGCTCAGTTAAATGCACATTTTCGACTCGCGTACATATTGTATGATGCAACAACAGTTATGTTTTTCAGAAGTGGGTAGAGTAACGATGATTATAAATAATATTGTCAAATTAACCCATCTATTTCTCTCTAATTCAAAGCGATATAAGAGTAAGATATATCCTTAAATTGCATTTGTATAGTTATTTTTGCCATCTGTAACTCGAGTTGACCAGCCAAGTATGATGTAGACGGTAAGTCGAATTTTGACGATACTGCAGCGACATGTATAATTTCAATCGGCTAGACAGCGACTAACGCAGGAACACATACGTGTCATTGGCTAGTTCATTATGATCTAGTCAATAAGTGGCATGTTTATAGTAAGCAGCGACATCTGCAGTGAATATCGCTCAGGCAGTTGCTAGATAAGAAGGTAGGTTTCAAAACATTCAGAATATTTTATATTCTCATAGCGAGACAACTATGAGGCAATTTGTCCAACATCAATTGGGTGAGGCAGTCACCAGAAGGTAACTCAGACAGGTTAGCTCAATTTCTGCTTGCGTATCCGCCCAACGTACAGATCTATTGCGGCACCGACTTATTCCATTGTACCCGACTTCCAATCACTATTTGAAATCTCTCTCCCTTTGCTAATAATATCGCTCTACATACAATACGTATAGGCATACCTCAATTCACTAATTTGATTCACTATTTCCACCTGACGCTCGCACGACCTCTTGCGGTAGCTTGTCGAGTCAGCTCCGTATACCTCAACCACTGGTCTCTCGGGGCGTTCGTGATAACAAGCCGTCAGAATCGGTCGCCCTCATCTGCGTAATCTTCATCCTTCGCTTTGCTTTTGATACGTCATCTCTCGGTTTCTTCCTCGCTCCCTATCTCTCTCTTTTGCCCAACGACAATCCTTGTAAATTTTTTCAGCCATTCCTTAAGCCCCTCCGGATGTTGGTGACGATTTTATCTCAAGATTTCTGGTGTTCCTCGTGAGGCATTTTTCCGAATATAATATTCCGTCTTTGGACAAAGATATACTTTGTAATCACTTTTTCTTCACTAGTTATCTTCAATTTTTACCTCTCACCTTTGTAATTGTTGTGCACTCTCGCTCTATCTCTGCTTTAATGTCAGAGAAGCTTTCCCGTGTAGAAAACTGTCACAATTCACGGGTTAGGAAAACTCAGACTCCGGTACATTTAATTCAGACAGATTGGGTGGGTGAGGGATTGTAATCTCGAAGTACAAAGCGGGTATCGCGTAAGATTCAATACGGAATTAAACTTTCTTTTTTCTTGATGGCTGAGGCATTCGCGAAGCGGGCTTTAAGTATAAATTATTAAGTATCCCATAATTATTATCTTTTCTATGTTCAGACTGGCAATGTTATTTCCGAGGCAGAATAAATGCCGGACGTGTTTCAAGGCAATGTCACTGGGAGAAATGGTTTACCAAACGAGATTTTAATTGATGCTATAATTGAATGAATCTGTGAGTCGAAGATTGGCACTGCGATATCTCGCGATCGTTTCGTTCCATCGTCTGACTACGGCGTGTAAACCAGTTTATTTCACGCTATCGTCAAATCTGCTCACAGACTCTGGAATGTATTTGTTCTTCCAGCAACGGATTGGTAATCGGATGAGGATCAAAAGAATGATGGATACTTCTGGACAATGTAGAAAAAGAAAATATTTTCTCGTTGGAAGGGCTTTTTTTGCTCCCCGACGGATCGATGAATTGACCTGTTGGAAAGAACACAGCTTAAAAGCCTCTGAATGTGAAATTTTTCGAATAAAAAATATTAAGTAAAAACTGTCGTATTTAGCGGTTGGTGGAATGTGCGCAAGTATGAAAGAGCTTTATCATAAAGGCCGGGAGCGAACAGTCACCGCGTATAACGTGTATGATATTAGTAACGTTGAACCGTGTTAGGGAGATGCCTCGGGAATGCTTTAGAAATCCACAGAATCTTTACGCTCAACGAACCGAGCTTTCAGTACCGAATCTGTCTGTTTCCTTGGAATTCTCAGTCTACATCTCTCTTCTCTGTCTTCAGCTTTTCCGCCGATTGCTGGGCCATCTTCTTCACAGTATTATTCACTGACTTATACAAAGCTTCCCAGTTGCTTTGTGTTATTACGCTTCAAATGTAGACGTACTAATCACCATAGACATGTTTATTTGCTTCAGATCTCCAAGCCAGTCTTTCCCTGATAATTAAGTACTTTCGATTGACGGTTACCAACGTCAGTCCTGGAACACCGTTAGACATCGCAACATTCATTCGACTTGCGTCCGTAATATTTTTTTTTAACTCCTTGCCATGGCTAATTGCTTTCCAGCACGTAATCAAATCTTCGCCTTTACCGTTTTAATGGTATCTTCGTATTACCTTGCAGACTTTGAAGATCCTATCGCTTTTTACTTTGATCTACTCTTATCAATTCATTATCTTCTATACCTGAGTTCCGCTCAATCGCATTCTTAACGGATTATCCGCGCAAGGGCAGAATACTGGACAATTGTATCAGCGGAGTTTTATTGAATTAAAGTGAAATCGTCATCGAAAACTTCTTGAAACTGCGTACCGTTCAGTCTGTAAACCAGACACTCCTTCGAGTACTTATCGAGACTATCTTACATCTACTACAGTCAGTTCAGATGACGTATACATTGATACAGTCAACACGAAACAACCCTCCCAGTGCGCGTGCATTTATAAATGAATTTACTGCGATACGGGTGGAAGACTAATGTAGAAATGGGGCGACCCAGCGGGGTGTGAAACGGAAGAACTATCGATATTTTTTGAACCAATACAATTTGCATTTCTCGCCATCATGTAGCGTGTGTTCCCATTTCTCGGTGAATTACCGCTCCCTATCACGCAAATTAACGATCAACGTGCGTAAATCTGCCCATGATGGTCATCTTCATTTAAAAATACCAGGCAACTTGGCCACCACGTTCTCCATGCAGCATTTGCATCGTGCTCTTCTTGGTCTGCTTTGAACGTCCATTCGGATAGTTGGTTTTGTGAATTTGACGGAGGTGGGTACAGATAAGTTTTCAGCATAACTACATTGGCAAGTGGTACTCGATCAGTGCAGCCATTTTGTAAATTATCGAAATATATGTATCGAGATCCTTATCTGCATGCTAACAGCGATGCGTACCAGCAAAAACCTTCGTATGCCGCTTTCATCCGCCGTCTACACAATCGAGAGTACACGCGGTACGCTGGGGACCATGAACTGAACTCCATAAATATTATTATTACAGCGGAAACCCGATGAAATTCTCGAGGGAGAATTCTTAATATTGATTTGGCAGTTCGCCTCGGGGCATTCGAGCTCAGCCAGGATTACACGCAATTGGATTTACACAAATTAAATTTTACTTCCACGTTGGAGATGAAGAATTCTGGTGAAGGTTTCTCACCTCCGATAATCCCGGAGGTGAGAGAAATTGCTCTAGGCTTGCGCTTTGGAGAATCATCATTGCCTTACAGGATGTAACGATTACCTGAGCAAAGATGCACCTAAGTCCAATGGAAAAACTATAAATCGAGGAACTTCCTTCCAGCATTAGTTTCCGGATGGGTAACGAATATGTAGTGGTCGACACAACTTAATTAATAATTATCTGGGCGACTTTGCGTTCGGGTCGGATTAAAATAACAAGAGGAAATCCGCTCCGCAATTCTCTCACGTTCGAAACTCTCGCCTTTGTTTTCCATCGATATTTTTTTTTTCAGCGCATAAACGACCGTGGATTTTCGCCGGTGCGCAAAATCTCCCTCAGACAGAGCCGACCCCGTGCCGGCTGCAACCCGAGGATTAAATTGGCTTGCCTCCTCTTCCATGCATCTTCAACTCTCCAGCAGTTACTCGCAAATCCGGTTTATAGGTACACTGTGTTTGCTGTGTGGCTACACGCCACCTGCACTCTATTCGTTATCGAGGATCGACCGCTCAGCTTTCTATCTCCCGTTTACCCCACTGCCGCTCTTGCATCTACGATTATTTCTTTCGCACACATTCCTTTTTTGTAGCCAATCTTTATCACGTTGCAGAGCTGGCAGTATACTCTCGATCCTAGCAGAAAAAAGAGATAACAGAAATGCTACTGATGCTACTACCAATTGCGAAAACCTCTACTAATTATGGCAATGTTTTTGCAGGCTAACATGCCAAAATAACATTCGCAGACTAACGTGAAAAACGTAATGATATATATTTTTCGGTTGATGATGTGTGTTGTTTGTTTGTGTGTTTGTGTGTTTTGCGTTTATTTTGCTAACGGATTTTCACGAATAAATCTCATGTGAAAAGCTGACAGCAGGCCACTCTGGCAATCAGCGATTCCCTTGTTTACTTTGTAATGAACATATCGAGTCAAATGGTGTATTACACACGGTATTTCTGTCGTTTTTCATTTCGTGTTTAATAAAATATCGGATATCCGTTTGGAATATATAAATGTAAAAAAAACATGTTGATTTGGTGTTGTTGGCACGTTTCATGTAATCCGTTCATAATTGGATTTATAAAGAAGCAAATGAGAATTCGCGTTCGAAATTTTTCTGGAATTCTCATTTCCAACCTCTCATACTAATTACAAAAATAACCGATAATTGATTCAAGCACTCAGGGTACCGGAGCATACCGATGGATTATTCCGGTTTCTTCCTTCCTTCCTTTCCCTCCTTCTTCGTTTTTACATTTCCATGGAGATCGCGGACCCAGTAAAACTCGTCCTACCAACTTAATCTGCACGCTGTTTTTCGCTTGTTTTTTAAAGAAATGGAAGGTTCGAGGGTTCCTTTTTCCTCGCGTGTTGCTGCTCGTAACTGAAGCAACCCACTCGTGGCTCACAGGTGAGGACCGGATGAGCTTAAAATTGGAGCTTGAACGAGGCGCAAACACGGTTTTCGAAAACAATTTTTTTTTCTCTCTCTTTCGCTGTTCATTCGTAGCCAGAAAGAGCTGCTAATTGGGATACAAGGGTGTAATTTTGCGAAGGCTAGTAGATGCGGACGATTGGATAGGCGCGGTAGTAGAGAACAGGGTCGAGGTGGCTAGAAGACTCGACGCGTTGGAAAATTACACGGTGGTGTACGCTGTACGTACCAGTACGTACGCGCATGTGCTACATCCGCAAGCATGAACTCCGCTCTCTCGCCGAATTTATCTCGTGATCTGAATTATTACCCCTAAATTCGGCTTGGAATCGATTGTACACAAATCGCGAATCCCAGGAGCCCCGACACGGCCTATCTTAGCCCGCATCTTAATTGTGAATTGGATACGGACTTTCGGGAAAGCAAGACGGGACCGAGGGAGCGCGAGAGAAAGCGTAAAGCCGAGGTAAGGTAGAGGGAGATCGAGACGGAACCACGACGGTGTACTTTATCGTAGGTCCGAATATGCAGTAGATACCGATGAAAGAGAATAGTTGGCTAGTGCCTGGTATCCCTCTGGGGGCATTTCCTTTCAGGGATTTCCCTCTTCCGCGTAACGGGCGTACGCTAGGTATCTGCGCGTCCGATTCGCCACTCGCTCGTTCATAGTTACCGGCAAAGAGAACGGTATCCAGCGGAAAGTAGCCAAGCGAAAGTTTTGATGTGGTTGCACGGAGATTCTAGAGTTGCGCTACTCTGTACTTCAGCCTTTCCTGCCTCCATGTGAATTCAGTTATACGCGTATGTGCTTGATGCAAATCTGACTCGCGCTCCACCTTTGGGCTGTTGCGTCTCCGTCCTAGCTGTTCGTAGCTCATCCCTTGTCGGCGGCGAGCACCGTAGCACGTTTTATCCCATGAGATAATTCTTGTTCCAAATTAATTACATCGCCCACGTGCCGACATAAATCGGCTTACCTCCTTGATTCCACATTTCTCATCTTTTTTCCACGGGTGTTGTTCCTCTAAAAACCATAATTTTTTCACCACCGCGTTATCTCGTCGGACGAGTACAAGGCTTGCTTTTCGTAACATCCGCATCGTCATCGCTGCCTCACAGATTTCGTAACCATCGTTGTTCCGAGGGACGTGTAATACTTCGGTGAAACACCAGTCCGGCGAACGAAAGGACGAACAAGGAAGATGGATAAGGACCGTTCTTGATGCGCACGTTTAGTAAATTGGTTTATATTCTGCCGTTTTTCTTCTTTGGAGCTGCAATGATCACTACAAAAGTTTTAGTTCCGAAAGCCATTACCGAGCGTATACGTGGTAACTCACCGGAAATTTCTGTAAAGGCCAATAAAAAGTTGTGCTTCTGCTTTCGACCCTCCGCAAATTCGATCTATGATCGTGTGCAGCCGCGGTTTCCCCCTATCTGCATCGTTTCGCGCGGCATGCAATTTCGTTTTATTACAGTAATAGCCAAGCGAGGATGTACGATACGCGTTGCGGAGAAAGCTTGGACTCAAAAATACATAAATCGAGGTACGAGTTGAGCATTGCTCCACCTTAATCCATAATTGACCCCTCCCGTCGGGCTTTTCCGCCTGAATACTTTCGAACTACTAAAACACCACGCAAGAACCTAATGGATTAATGGGACAACCAATGACGGCGATATCGCGAACAACGCAGAAATTTCATAGTACGATAATTGTGCGCCGCAACATCGATCAGGTATAAGCGTGCTTCATGGATAAGAATCTTGATCTCGTATAGATCGATTCTTGCAATCTGGAATATCAAAAGCAAAGGCTTGGCACAAAGGATTGCGGCCGATATCAGGAAGATCGCTACTTAAGGTTGGGAGTACGCAGCGATGGCTTTTGTCCGATTGTGTTCGGTACCTTTGCGAGTAGGAGTTTCCAACGACATCAGGTGTGAGAAATTGGAGAACGGAAATAAACTGGCTATCCTTGGTGAAAGTTCGTCTAGTGGGGACTTGGATCAGTCAGGACTCTCGCCTAGCTGCGTCAGATTATACGAGCTTGCTGATGTGTGCCCGCTGAGCTTTATCCGCAAATATCCCAATCGGTCTCACCGGCATGCACAGCGAGAAAGCCGGATTTATCCTTGCGATAAATGGTGAATGCGCAAGTGGACTCGGGTATTCTAGTACAGTTGTGGAGAGGGCGAGAGGAAGAGAGAGAGAGCGAGAGGCTATAGAGCTTGCGCTCAGTTCGGCTATAACCGGTTGATTCTCTCGATACGTTCGCTCGGCTGTTCCGCCCTCAATCACTAGCCCCGTTAGCATGGCAGTACCCTCCTATCTATATCTTCGATTCTCTTTCCACGCTACTTCTCTCCTCCACACATATTTTATCGGCTCGTAAAAAATGTCCGTGGAAAAGAGCGGACGGTCTAATTGGACGAGTGATCACAGAGATACGTTAGCTCCGTAATCTCTGGCTACTTTGTGTTCACGGTATGTCGATTCGACAGGGATCTCGTGTTGAGGCACGCTCGAGTGAACCGTAGGAATCACAACGGACGAGTCATATCCTTACAATAAAGTGAACCTTCGTTCGCCCCGTATGTGTATATACGTGTGAGAAAGTTCGGAACTCACTTGGCTCTCTCACCATGTTCTCTCAACACTCTCGGGAAAGGATGGAATTGAGGGAGCGCGGGAAGGTGCGATGGCCGCTTCGCCAACTGCATAATGCGCCCTGGCGTCGGCATGACCCCGCCGGGACCTCGCGTGCTAAAGCCATAACTAAAACTGTGGTGGCGTTATCGTAGTAATGTCGTGTCCGAACATTCACGGAGTCGCGAGAAATTCGAGTGCGATATGCTGAGAGTGTATTATTTATGTACGTATGTAACTGAAAGAAAGCCTATCGCAATTTGGTATTAGGATAGAGAAACGCGCGTTCGCCGTATGGCTCTGCATAGTCGGCGTGTCGCCGAAGGTTGGATCGATGTTCATCAGGAATTGCACTTGATCGGTTGGCGGTTCAGAAGAATTGAACGGGTCCATCGAAAATCTTGGTCTCGCAAATCAACAAGAATTTTCCGTGCAGACGTGTAGTTATGAGTTGCATTTCGTTGGTAATCCACTTTGACATGGGTATTTCAGGGTAGCCCGGACACCGAATATGATACAAAATAGCACGAATGCTTCGTGGATGCGCCGGCTGGAGTATATAGCTGGAACCCTGAGGTGTATTCGAAAATGCACATTAGACCTATACGTGTAAGCACAGTTGGCAGTCGGAGGTCTCTGTGCGCCGCAGCAACAGAAGCCAAGGAACCCCGCAGAGACACACGATGGAGAGGAAGCGCATCGTATATGTACCCGCTATACGGGCTGTCCAGTCCTAAAACATACGCTGGACATTATTAGTATTCCGTTTGTTTCACGGCGCCAGATGCAGTTACCCGGGGACCACGAACTAGCAACATGTCACGACCTACCCACCGTGCGATATTTTACCGCTACTGAAGCTTCGGTTTTTCCACCTCTCTACTCGACCGTCAAGCTCGGAAGATTATTCTCTTGGTGAAACCTGATACCTGCTCGTTTTTGGGTAAGATACACAATGGAATCGCCTCGTTGACGGTAGAACGGGGCTAAGAGCTAAATTCTATATCCTAAAAAAACGTTGACAGTGGTTTTGCCTGACTCAATTGAGGCAGGCTCAATAGTTATAATGCGATGTAATGAATGGATGTGCAATGATTGATGACGCCTATGGTTATTAGTTCGCCAATATCGTTATGTAAATTCAAGGAACACCGCGAATTGGACTGTTTCAATCAATCGAATTAAGCACTTTATTGAAGCCTTGCGAACGATGCGTGTGCGCGGACCACCGACTAGTATTGAGAACTAGCTATTTCGTTAACACAGTTGGTAATACGTGATTGTTAAATGGAGTATCGTTTCATCCATAACGCAATTAAGGTGTGAGAGCTAATGGGATTGTCTCGTTGCGTAGAAGTAAAATGGAATGAGCGTTCCTCGCGATTAGACTCTCTGAACGATCATAACGTATTTTGGGAAAGCAGCTGTTGGCCAAGGTCTGAAGCAAACCTTTAAGCCCGGAATAAGAGGATCGCACGCAGGCTTGTTTTACGGCGGCAGACGAGAACCCGTTGTGTGCTTGTATATAATTGTTTGGGATAGCAGAGAAAAGGGGATTCTTCGAGGAACGGTCATAGGGAGGGAAGAACGAAGAGAGCTTTGAATGTTCGTGGCTGAGGTTAACCTCAGCTTTTAACCAGCACCGGGTCACGTGATTTGATCGTTAGATCAACGGAGGCCCCCACAGGTGGAGCCAAATTAGAAAGCAGGGTAATTGCAGACCGTTTGCACGCTACCGACAACTGGCCGAGATGCTACCGATGCTGTTGCCGGAGTTCCACTAGCGAACAAGAGAGGCAAGCAAGAGAGAATGAGGGAACGGACCTCAGTGAAAGTTTTACGTAGAATGAGGACGAGGGAGAGTGACGGAAAGAATAGAAGCAAAGGGTCGTCGTTGTACAATCTAACTGTTAACTATTCATCATGGACTAGGTCGTTCTCACTTCTTTTCGGCTCGGCAACCGTATCGAGGACTTATCACTGCATTGCGATAAAAGGCAGTCAAAGAAAGAGAAGAAATCGAAGGCTGGACTGGATACTTTTTGTTCGAAGTTGAATAAAATGAGCCAATGAAATGTTGCTAAGCGCAAAGAGGTACAAAGTGGTAAGAGTGAAATGGCTTATTTAAGAATGGGTCGAAGCTTAAAAGTTGTAAGCTGTACTTCCAGCAGAATGAATTTATTTTACCACAGTGGTGAGGTGAAGAGCTTCGAATGCGCCGCAGAACTTTCTTACAGTCGTTTTTCTTTTTTCAGCAGGAAAAATCTTTTGTGGCAACAGAGTGTAGTATAAATATAAAAGCTCAGTCATGGATAGTACTGTAAAAATAGCTGAAGAGGTGAGAACAACGGTGACCCGAAACCGCAATCCACCCGATAATCTGATGTACTTGAAATATTGAGAGCCATTGAGTTCAACCAACTCTAATTAACTGCGGAATCTTTCAGTCAAGGGTTGGCGAGGGATCGAAAAGTGCTGACCTGCTCGCATCGTTTCAGTTCTGTGTAGACACACATAGAGCTGCAAGCTTGTTTCGTGTTCGCGAGACCTCAGCCCAACGGCTAACCTGTATTACGTAATCAAACCCACGCAGTTACCGCGCTGTACTGTACTTTCGATTGGATATATACTAAGCCTGCGAAATCCTCTTGTAGAAGGCAAAGCATTTTGGCTGCAAATGAACTCCAAACGCACAATTTCTGTTCTTTTGCGCCCCGTCAGTTACATTTATCCCGAGGTCAAGGACAGACGAGCGATCGCTGGACATCATGGCTCACCAATAAGCGCACAGCTTGTTTGTTATATCATTTCTCTACGTTACTCCCAATGATTGGAATGTTAATTTGACCATTCGGAGATTATTAGCTTCGCGAGATCAAGCTGGTTATCCGATTGGGCAAATGAGTGACTTTACAGTTTAATTTAATCCAAATGACTCTTACGCTCCAAAATAAGAGAAAGATAATCATACCAGTTTAGAAGAATACTTAAACTCAAGATCGTATTTAATGTTATAAGCTATCTTCCATCATCAATGGTCAGTAGTATTTATTAGCAAAACATCATTTTGGGTTCCAAAGAGATTTTTGCCGCTTACGAAAAGTACGAATGTCCGATTTGGTCAGCTGTTTTTTAGAGTGGATGCATAGGGTCTGCTTCTGTTACAAAATGGTCAGCACGAAAAAAAAATCTGTCAGCTCGTGATATATCTAAGGGTATCGCGATGTTTTGGTGCACGATCATCGGGTACCTTGACATTTCCATCGATCGAGTATGGTATCGACGGCTTAACACTTCAACGAGTACAAGAATACTGGTAGAGAGAAAAGCCAGAGAATCTCTCGTTGAATAATTTCTCTCGATCGCTTGGGATCATTTGAATTCGCTCGAGAGCCTGATTTCCTCGTTCCGTCGTTTCACATTCGTTTTATCCGAGCTTCGCTTATTCAGGTCTTCTCTGAAGCAAACCGCGCCCCCGAACTGCTTCTTATGGAAAGGCACACAGCTGGAAAAAAGTGTCGTCCATCGCGTTGTCTTCTTAGGTCTTACGTGAACGACGGAAGCGCCGTAGTTTCATTATGAAAGTTTGCCATTACCCGCTCGACCTCGAAGCAGTTACGGTGCTCACGCAAAGTTAACATGGTAGCGCCAAATATTCAACGCCAATGTTCAAGTGAAATCTCTTTTTTTTTTCTCGAAGAAACTTCTCCGCTTCGGCTGAGAGTTGAACCCCAACTGCAAACTCTACGTCTTCGTCTTTATTTTTCTTCTTAACTTTTATTTTTATTTCCATGCCATGCTCGCGCTTTTCCAGATCAACGAACGCGCTTTGTTGCCAACAACAGGCAATGGATATTAAGATTTCGGAGTGCCTCGTTCATTTGAGTTTTCCTTAAGGCTACCAAGATTTAATACAAAGTGAACACAAAAACAACCGAATCGAAACAATATGAGATAAAGATCGTCTAGTCGCAGATCGATTACTTGATTACGTCTAGTCGCAGATCGATTACTTTGACGAATGGGTGGTAGCTGGTAAAGGCGGCATTTATAAAATAAGTGGCAAGAACAAAAAATGCGGGTACCAGTACTTGGATTAGAAAAAAATGCATGCTACAACCTTATCGATACTGAGTCGAGCAAAATGCATAGTGAGACCGGTTGAATGTGGAGCACGTAGCGCTATGGTCGAATCCCAGTAAACGGAAGGGTTTGATGCGGCTAGGTATGGTAAAGTAGGCACGCTACTTGCTTTCTCGTTACAGACAAATGTACCTTGTTATCCCATCGAATATGCATGTATATGCATACATAAGCAGTTGTATTTTCTACCACGGTGTATGGAACTGTATGGTCATCAGTTGCAGCGTGATGAAACTAAAACTCGCGCAACTTCGCATTAACTTACTTACGGTATTGAAGAGAGCTTGGATTTATTTTAGCGTTTGCAGCTAACAGCGCGCGAATGCAGTCAATGTTGTATGTATTTTTATACAAGTTATTTATAATTTATTTGGCTGAAGAGCACAATGAAAGACCTACAATCGTGGAGTCCAGTTTGATGTGCAGATCGGGTATGGTTCGATATACGATGAACTGCCGATAGCGTTTCTGTGTACCCGGCACTAGCAATATGGCACAGTTACTTCAGTCCCGACGTTTCAGCGATCCGGTACAACAAAGAGGTAAATAATTTTCCAATCGACCCGTGTAATAACGCCATCCTGCGCAAAGCTCTTCCTGACTTTGCACAGTTTCGTATACATTCTGAATAATTAACGCGTAGTCGACCTATTACGGTATGCTTAACGTCACCATAGCCTCATTCAAGGCTGGGTACCCAAACTCTCTTCGCTCTAACTCTGTATTAATTTACTTTCTGACAGAAACAACTTCGACAAAGTGTTTACGTCAGCCTTTTGCGTTAATGCAGCTTATCTGAAAGTCATTTCGGACCTACCGCATTAAACACCTATCCATGTCAACTTCGAGCAAAGTCTTTTCGGAATCGATAGAAATTTGCAGCGATTTAGCGAAAAGCCTTATCTTCAGTTTGTTTGTTCCTATGCCCGTTCGAAATCTTCGGCAGATTAACATTGTCCATTTTCGACCCTCGATCAGAAAAATGCTCAGATAACGCCGGCAGTTTTAATCTACCGACCTGCTAATCGATTTTCATTTAATCAAGACATATTTCACTATGATTCTGCACCGTACGTATCTCGGTTGAATTTGAATTTGAAAAACCACTATATACTCATACATATGTAACGATTGGCTACGCGAAAATTACGGGGGCCGGTTATATTGATAATTACAGTGCTCTCGGGAGGAAAATTCTCAAAAATCGTTGCATAGCTGTCATCCTTCATAATTATCGAAGCATATGTAATTATCGAAGAAACTTTATTAATACCAAATATAACAATTAGTCATAACGTTTTAAACTATTCTCATTCGCCTATAGATTCAAGCAATTATCAGCCCATCATCAACGCCACACAGTTAGCTTGTTGAATGGGTATCGTTATCCAGGCAGTTTGACATCGCCATTACACCCTACGAAAGCTATGATCAACAAACTACATTATGGCATAGCAACAATTGTGGAAGCACGCGCAATCTCCCAGTGATAACATTTCTTTCTTGAACTCTTGATACCATTAGGTTGGCGGTGATGTAGAACGCAGAGCCACTATGTGGATATTATCAGTAATCGAATACTTCTACCGGCACTACTTGCGCGGTGCTCGGGGAAGTGACGGCTCACGGTTGCATAACACTTTGCCCGCATTCCTGTTGCTCTCCAACTGCAGCTGAGCACAAATAAACTGAGCTGTATATCGCTTTTGAGGGTACGAATGAGTGGCTGGCAAAAGAGAAAAAATCGTTCGACAAACACAGATCAACCTTTTTCAAATCGTATATTTTGTCCAAGTAAATATTGTTCCAGTTGCGGGGAGAACTTAGGAAAAGGTGTTTTAGTGGGAGTTTCCACACCCATTATGATCGTTTATATCTTGCTGTGGTCTTTTACTTCCGTATCGATAAATCGATATCAACGCGATCGCACCGTACCGGACGTCCATCAACTTTCAATGTTTGCTAACAAGTCATTCTTTGGCTTGACCGGGAAATTAATTTCTTGCGTGTGGAGTTCTGATCGCAGACCCGTGACGGAGTGGAATGTGTACGAAAACAATGGATTCGAAAAAAAGGATCATCCGGTGGATACGTTCGACTTTTTTTTCGTCCCTTCCGCTTATTGTCTTTCATTCATACTCAATCATTGGATTATCGACGAACCGATAACGAATCCTTTCGGTTCGCCCGGTTTTGTGAATGAAGAACTTTATGCAAATTCACTTCATGACTTCCGTTGTGTCATTTCTGGTAGGCCCCGTTGCATTCTCTTCGTATCGGATGTCGTTATTTTTGGTTCTCCTCACACACCCTCCCACTACTCAAAATTTGCCGCAGTACAAAAAGCATTTTTCATATCCCGCGCACCTGCAGAGCCAGTACCAATTTTTGACGAAGCAACGTTGTCGCACAAATGATTGGTGAATGCACTTCAAGCCTTCGACTACGCGTGATAGGTCTACGGTCAATCGGACAAGAGCGCCGAAACACAAAAAGAATTTGAGAGAGAGTGCATTGAAAAAAAAACTCGGCTTCTACGCGATATGAACCGTGATGCTTTATTATTAATAAACGGTTCGGTTGCCTCCATTAGTCCCCTGGATTAGTCTCTTGGCGCCGGAATGTCGGGTATAATTTATGGGAAAACGTGCGTAATACGACGCTTCTCCCTAAAACAATGGAAGTGACCTAGACTCGACCAAAACGTTCTTTGGACCAAATGAGTTCGTTTTGGTTTGTTTGAGTTCAATAAATGTTCTTTTATTAGCGTGGTCAGAGAGGACATCTGATGTTTTGTATACAAAAGTGGAAAGGATCCATTCCCTGCTCGCTTACGAATCGACGCTTTAGCAGAAATAAATGTACACGCTCCTTCAAATAGACTGTAAAATATTTTGACTTACGTTTCAAAATTTCCGGCCGCCCATTTCCCTCCTTCTCGATCCATCCCCTCCCCGACAAGCGATACGAGTTTTCAATCATTCCGCCAGCAACTGTAAAACTCGGGTATGTATGCTACGATAGGTATGCAAATTTCCAATTCAAATACAATCGTTGCCAGTACAAACTATATACGAAATCGAATAGTGTACTCTGCACGTTTTCTGCAATGCTCGTAACCACCAAGTTGGTTTTTTGTCCATCGACAAAAATCCGCATCGTCGCCTATCCGTTATAGTTCTATCGCTGGTTAGAAGTGAAGGTCGATAATTATTTACGTTCACCCAACGACCCAATGCTTCGCGCTTCATCGATCAATCCATCGCATTCGAAACAAGAGTGCGAAATATCTTCAAAAACGAAGAGCTCAGAGCCATGGAACTGTCAAAACCCCGTTGTTGAGATTGGGCTGGGTCGGCGGAAGAGTCGGAGCCGAGGAAACTAGGGGGCTGCACGTACACGCCGTGCACAAATTTCAACCTCGCCGAATATACGGACAGGCCATTATCTCAAGCTGACCACTGGCTGGCCTGATATAACGGTTACAACAAGTTGTACAGCGATCTCATTGCGAATTACAATGTAACAGCCGGCGCGGTCGGGGGGCAACGTCTGTGGCTTTTGCCGGTCGTAATTAAAAAATCGAACGAGAGAGCCACCGGGACTATAAATCCTTGAGATTTGCATGCAAACTGCGCAGACGTTTTCCGAAAACTCCATCGACAGTTTCGGTGTACGCCCATCCCTTTTTTTGCTCCTCCTCCCTGGATCCTTTGTTCTTAGCCAATTTAAATTTCGACTCTCGACAAATAGTTGCGAAATATGGAATTTCAAATCGATGTATAATAAATTTACCAGGATAAATGCGCGGTTGACCTGGCTTGAAGGTAGGCGCTGGAAGTCGTTGAAATATTCAAAATAACTCTACGATGTGTAAGTCTACCTCTTCCTCTGTTAGAGGGGAAGAAAGAGCAAGAGGGAGAGAGAGAGAGAGAGAAAGCAATCGGAAGCGAGCGGCTTCTCTCAGCAAGGAATAGAGGCCGAGCTGGCGAGCCCCGGGGTCACCCCAGATCTGCCCGGCTCTCAATAATCGTCAGGGGCGAATGCACATATACCAGTGAGAGCGCAATCAATCTCGGTCCTCGTCGACGTGCGATATGCCGACAGTCCTCGACGAGACCATTATTGTCTTCCCTTCAGCTCTGATTATTACTCTGGAAATGACGGCACGGAGACGTAACGAGAGACAGAACGAACAATGAACAATGCAGAGACGAGGAAACTTGGTTAACGTCTAACGCTTCCGGCTCGTACCGAATCCATTCGATACGCGGGAATTCCGAATAACTAGTTCAAATCGGTAAGACACCTGAATTCTTGGGTTCGTTCATGTTTAAGGAAAAAAAATCTCTAACACGAACTCGACCTGAAGTTATTGGAATCTGACTAATGGCGATAAGACGTCTGGTGACGAAATATCAAATTATTCTTAGCGCAATGCCTTCAATAGAAGTAGCCATAAAAATATTATTATTAAAAATGATAAAAATATTAAATCAATACATATTAGAAATATCAAAGATAATTCATCTCGTGTTTTCACCGCGCAAATACAATCGAAAATATATTGAATGCACCGCGAAAGATTGCAAAAGCACTTCGAGTAAGGAGCTGGAAGTGCGTTGCCACAACGTCCCTATCTCCGAAATAAAGCTACTTTGATAATATGTAAAAAAAAACTGATAAATTAGAGGCTGGGATTAAATCTGTGAACATTTGAAAAGTGATATTAGGCATGAACTTTTTTACTGATAAATAACGAAAGTTACTGAAAATCTCGGGTTGGACTTAGCAATGGGAATTACAGTAACATTGTCATATGTGCTTGAATTTTTTTGAATCCAGCTTTGCAAGTACAGATCATTTTTTTATATATGGAAGCTGATTCTGCACCATCAAGTTCATGGGGATTTTTTGGCGATAGTGAAGTTTTCAAAAAATATACTTTGAAGGTGAGAGAAACGACATCGCAAACGTTACTAATTTTGTTATATCCTAAAATGTGTCTAGCTCTTAAAATATCGTATCACGAAATTTGAACGGAATTACATAACTGTGTACGTTAGGCATTATTCTCATCGCCGTTATACATTCTGACCTCCGACCATACGGCCGATCTCAATCGCGGTCGATTTCCGTACATCTAGATAGCAAAACATTCATTTATTCCATTACGCAATTTTAGCGAAAACGGTTATACGGGCCAGCCCGATGAGAGTAGAGATAAAAAAGTCCACGAAGAAGATTGAATTTTATATTCAGCAAAAAAGTTCGAATTCTCCAGGCCCTTCGCCACCCTTCGTGAACTGAAGTATGGATGAAAGATGAAAACATACAGAGGCGTAGAGATACGTATAAAGAGGGATAAAGAGGAAGGAAGGGAGAGGCAGGGATAGGAAGAATGTGGGGGTTTAAACCGAAGCAGGACTACCGAAATTTTGGAATAAATTGAGCGTCCGTTCTGGCCGCGTGTGCGAGGAGGACCGGTTGTTTATTCTCGAAATTAAATTGAATTGCCCCATAACTTGCCGGTCTATTAGCCCTGGGGACCGAGGCTAGTTTGCTCGTAAATCTCGGGAGTATCGGTGCGGGTGGACCAACGGGCGGGTGGTTTCTCTCTCCCACGGCGTGTGTGGCACCGGCGCCGTTCGAACCCCGTTTTGGAGAGAGAATTCCCGTTCCCTGGAACACAACGGTGCGAGGTGACGGTCGGATCTCTCTTTCGTTCCTCCTACGCCCCCTTCCTATCTTGATTGTTTTTCGCCCTCCCCCCTCCTCTCTCTATTTCTCTCGCCCTGTCTGTCTCTCTCTCCCCCTCTCTTGTCCTCTCATTGTCTCTATCTGCGGGCTTTCGATTTGGTCCGACAATGCGTTCCGGAAGCTCCCAGGAAATACATGGGCGTGGTGCGGAGATAAATGTACTCTTGCATTTGCATACTTACCTCTCGGCGCGTTGTACCCCTCCCCGACAAAACCGAAGCATTGAACGTTATAGATAGAATCACGGAGTTCACTCGTACTCGAGGCCCGGTAGCTGCATTCATCCGTTTCAACGAGGCCATGCCCGGATGCTGGAGGATATATAGATGGAGACATAAAACATCACTGCAAGCCTGTCGTCGAACGAACCCCGGCCCATTCCTTGTCGATGTGTCATCTCGACCATTCGGTGGATCGTGTTACCTCGGGTGGAAAGACGTCATCTCGATACAGACGATCTTCTGTGTTCTTGATAGCGTTTCCGGGTGAACTAAACAAAACGTACCGAACCCCCCATCAACGTTGTTCATCATCTATTGAAAACTGGCAATCGCGAGAGGAGGGGGGGGGCAGAATCATAGCCATGGCGAGAAGTAGGGCAGACTGATTCAGCGAAAAGATCCCTCAGACCTTGCCTATTGTTGAATCGAGAAAAGCTGGAATATACGGATGAACGCAGAGAAACTACGTTTTTTGTATTGTCCAGGTCATGCCACGAAAAGCATCCAATTAAACAATTCCAAAGGTTTGTAACTCCCTCCACTCGGTATGTTTGGCCTTTACAGTTGCGGTCTTTTCTATGTTCGCGGCAGTATTGAATGGAGATCGGACAGATATTGCGCTGAGGCTAAACCACATCCTTCGTACGGGTTGTATTCGTCCCGACCACAATGGTCGTGAAAGTTCAACTGTAGACAACCGCTGCCCTGGTAATACTCGCGTTTCCCGAATCAAGTTACGTCTACCTCAATTCGCTTATGTTAATATCTGTATTCTAAACACAACATTGGTCTTGTACACTTTCAATCGGACACGGTATACGTAAAATACCTTCGACTTTAACCTACCGTTTGTTCTAATGTAGTCCACGTTGAATCTAGTGGGTATTTGCATCAAACCACTGAACAACATTCGATCATTAAACACCAGAATAAATCTGATAACCAAAGTTGGCCCAAGCTGCCGTTTGTTCAAACCGGTTTTTCATAGCCTGAATAGAAAATAAAACACTTGGAAAATCGAATTTGATGGAACTCGCTTTTCAATATGTTGACGACATCACTGCGATTCTCAACGTTACGTTCCGCATTCCACTGTAACGGTTGAAAGACGATAAGGGCCCATTGTCTTCCGTTATCGACGTCTGGAAGAGCAACCTGTAGCCACGCCGTTGAGTACACGCCGTACATTAATCCCAGAGGTCGAGGGCATCGTTAGCTCGCCTATGTAACTGCAAAGATCACATAAGTTCTCGCGCAGCGTCCATTACTCTCATTCGAAAATAACAGCTGCGGAATTTCAGGACGATTTATATCTTTGTCATCTTTGCTTAAAGAAAATGGACTGAATGATATTCGCATGAATGAAATAAATATTTTATTGAAAGCGAACTATACATATATTTATTGAACGAGCGTTGATAAAGAAAGACGATAAACGTTGATCCAGAATTATAGAAAACGTTTATTCCACAGGCGCGTTGCACTGCAGGTTGCTTCAACCAGAATTTTATGTGACAATGCATTTACAGGTGAATATTGTTCTTCAACATGATAATATTATTGTCTCGACTCTGCGTTAATGACACGCGTTCAATATACGTATTCAAGATAAATGGATTGTGTGCTAATATGTCTCCGGTCTGCATGTGTACAGTCGCACGTTCGGTTTGTGAAACACACAAAACTTATATGACATATTTATGTTTTTGCTTCAATACGAAATTAACTCCGGAGCTTTTAAATATCCTCTAACATTGAATCGAATGTTTGGCCAATAAAAAAATATATTTCGTGATATTATTTTGCTTCAGTCCACCGAGACGATATTTTAAAAAATTGTGCGCTTATTGAAAAAATAAGTTTATTTCGAAATTGATACTTCATTAAACAAATAGATACTTCATTACACAAATAAACTTGGCAAAAACACAGCCGCGTTATCTGGCAGAATGAAAATACATCGAGCAATTTTTGTGGTCGACCTTGAAGCAATTTTGTATGATCAAAATGTATGGAACGTCAAACCGTATCTCGTATACATAGTGAATAAAAACATATTTGTACATCGCCCATTATTACTCACGAAATCGTTATTAACGTAAGTTTACATTTTATTCGTTTTTTTTCACAGAATTTTGTAAACAAAATGCATATATATTTATAATCAACTACCCAATACACAGTTTACGTAAAGCAGATTATATTATTTGAAAAATTATTTGGAAAAGATACAGTGTGCAAACACTTTTTTGCCAGCTGTATATATTGCTTTCACCTTCAAACACTCATGGAAATTACATACATTCGAAACTCTTAAAGCCACGCCTGATAATCCGTGTTTACATCGCCCGTCTCAGATATTTCGTCTGCCTCGACCTCTTTACAATGTTTGTCGGAGATTACATTCAAGGAATACTACTCTATCAAGTGACACGTGATGACTGCGGAGGTCTTCAGCCGAGCAGTTACATAATCGCTAAACATTCCAATCTTTCTTTCAAACGAGATACCGATCGAGATATCTATGACGTATCAAAATCGTTGACGATATTCATAAACCGCTGGCCTGCCCGAAGTTTCAATCTATGCCATCTTATACGTCGTGATTGGCTAAATGAGATGATCGAAAGACCCTAGTTCTTGAAGCTCTATGACCATTTTGCCAAAGATCTCGGTCATAGCTTCACCCCCCGCTTTTTTAACGCTCTCTGCCCGCGATAACGATTCAGATTCAAATTTATCTACGAGCACTTTAAAATGACCATACACAACGGGTAAAAAGAAAGTCGACACCAGAAATCCAAAGGCTGCTCTTCTCTTGTAGTCCGCCAACATCTTGTCGTAAGAATATTTCTCAACATCTTGTCGTAAGAATATTTCTCCAGATCTTCGATCCCGGAATCACGCAAATATCCAATCAATGTGCTATGGTACGAACGAAAGATTTCATCGAATCTTTCGGTTCTGTCTTTAGCGGAGCACGCAAGATAAAGAAAAGTGGACAGGTCGATAGCCGGCGAGGAGTACATTATAAGGGCAAAGTCGAAAAGCTTAGCCTCGAGCTTCCCATCGATCTTACGAAAGAAAACATTGTTCCTGGTAAAATCACCGTGACACAGGGTCGCGAGTGGCTCAGTAGGCTTAATAGCATCCAGTACAATTACTTCGAACGCATTACCAAGGACGTTCTCCATTTTTTCGCAAAATTTCTCGTCGCAGTTGTTACGACGTAACCAGTCGATCGGTCGAGTCGCGTTCACCCTCACAAACTCACAGAACCATACATCACGATCAAATCTTCTATTGTGTATATCACGTATGATATTATGAAATCTTCCGGGCTCCCGTTCTTTCATTGCATATGCCATCGCATGAAATCTGGCAATCTCGTTGATGGCCGCAATGGTATATTCCATTGGTATATTATAAACGTCGGGACAAATTGTATAGCCCTGAGAGCTCAAGTTTTCCAAAACTATTACGGTATCGATTGGAGTTTCATCGCTGTTGTAAATGCAACGCGGAAATTGTGAACTCCCAGCCGCAAATTTCGTATAAAAAAGTATCTCATTGTGAAAGTCTTCAACCATAGCCAAACGAGGTGCAAGGTTGGAGCTTTTGACGAATTTCTTTAGCACCAGTCTTAAAGTATTCTCCTTCTCTGATTTATCGAAGTGCACCTTTCCATCGAACGTCAAATTCAGAAAGTACACGTACGCCGAGAAGAAACAATTTTTCGGTACCGTAACGTTGTAACGAATACTATTGCGTTCAATGCCAATGGACTTCGCTATTTTTGGCAATAAATTCGCCTCGATCCACTCGACGTCCGCGGTCTCGATTTCCTCCACATCACTCATCGCAATTTCTGTCTATGACTCCAATGACTTGTACTCGAGTAGAGCTCGCGCACTTTAATCAGAATATTTCCAACTTTCTTCGTAATTATAGAAAAAGTCCTTATAGTTGTTTGGGATGGATTCACTCAGTAATCGACGAATCGTGGTCTTGGCCGCCTCGTTCGTGAAATATACTTATAGACGTGTGCAACTATTCGTTATTGTGGAAAGTTCTACAAAAGCTCTTAGGCGCTCTTATATCACGTACTATTGTAAATAAGACTAAATTGACGCAGAGTCTCGTCCCGCTTTTTTAATGTACCTCCTCTTCTCCCGCTCCTTTTTTCTCTCTTATCGTCTTCATGCCTTGCTTTCATTTTTTCACACCACACAATGAAATGTATTTTATTTTTCGATAGAGTCATCCATTTTATCTAGAATCACACACAAATTTTTGTACTGCCACTTTCAGATTGTTTGTATTGCAGAGGACGTTTCCGTTAACAATAAACTTATTCGTTTCTAAATATATATGTTAATTAAAAACAAATAACATATGTATGTTATGAAATATATATTTCATTTGTGAACAAATAACATATATAGAACTACAGAATGCACAGTTTACATAAAACAGATTATATAATTTAGAAACTTATATGGAAAAGATAGAGTATGCAAACACTTTTTTACGAACTGTATACAGCTTTTACCTTCAAACACTTATTGAAATGACATACATTCGAAGCTCTTAAAACCACGACTGATAGTCAGTCATTTATTTTTTATAGTCATTTATAGTTCGCTCGTCTCAGGTATTTCATCTGCTTATAATTTTTGTCAGAGCATACATTCAACGAATAATATTTTATCAAGTGACGCGTGATGACTACGAAGATCTCTAGTCGAGTAGTTAAATTATCGCTGGACATTCTAATCTTTCTTTCGAAGACGATTGCGATCAAGATATCTTTGGCGTATCAAAATCATGGACGATATAAATGAACCGTTGGCCTGTACAAAGCTTGATTGTATGCTATCTTACACTTCACGAGTGACTAAACGAGATGATCGAAAGACCCTAGTTCCTGAAGCTCCATGATCATTTTGCCAAACACCTCGGTCATAGCTTCACCCCCCGATTTTTTAACATCCTCTGCCCGCGTTAACGATTCAGTTGAAAATTTATCTACGAAAACTCCAATATGTCCATAAATAACGGGTAAAAAGAAGATCGCTACCAGACATCCAAAGCCCGCCCTTCTCTTGTAGTCCGCCAACATCTTGTCGTAAGAATATTTCTCCAGATCTTCGATCCCGGAATCACGCAAATATCCAATCAATGTGCTATGGTACGAA
>JAPYZI010000389.1:0-55656 GCA_030523105.1 Ophioninae sp. A BG-2022a | reverse complement strand
AATTTGCAAAAATCGATGGTCCATCTTTGAAATTCTGCCAAAAATCGAAAAATCATCGGATTTTAATGATTAAAAAAGCATTTTGAAGAGAAAATCATATCGAAGAGATTAGGCGCAGATTGGAGTGCCAAATCCAAAAGGAAAAAAAGTTATCGATGATTTAGTAAAAAAACTTATTTTGCCCAAAAATCGAAAAAATTTTTGGATTTTTAATATTTTTTTTATAGGTCCTTTACGATGTAATTTGATCCCCTGAGCATGAATCTGCCGATAATTTCCCGAAAACCGCAAAATTTCAATGAAAAAATCGCAAAAATCTTCTAAAAACAGGATTTTTTTGCTGTATGCGGTGCTTTCGACGAAATTTCGATTACATTCGTCGAATGTACAATCGAAAATTCTCAGTTGATTACAAATACGCCCGTGTTTTTGCCGAAAGTACAAAATTAGACTTGGAAAATGCAAAAATCGGCTCTAGAATATTTTTTTGACATTTTTCCCTAGAAATGGCGACTTCAAGACGAATGAAATGGTGGATTTGTTGGAATATTAATAATAATTCAGGGGTTAATTCGGTAACCGTACATGCTTGTACCAATCGACTCAGAATTTCACCACCAGCCCAAAATTTCACGGATGACACTCCGTCGTGGGATACCCTGTATATTTTATATTAACGATGCCCAAAAAAAGCCGATTACTCAAAGTAGCGGGGGTGCTAATTCTGTGGCGGTCTTTCATAACGCTCGTGACGCCGCCAGGCGGCAGTTTGGGGCGCGGAATATTAGTCTTCAAGCCGGCCGCAAGAACTGTCCTTCTATGTACGTCTCACTTCGTTGATATAGGGTTTACACGCGAGTTTCACGATTAGTGAGGTTATCAGCCGAAAACACGGCAAAAACTTAGAAAACTTTCGAGGCTACTGCAATTTTAACAATGTGTCAAGATGGAATTAAAAATATAATCGTACTGTCGCATCGAAGTACAATTTTCAAAGAGATTCCGGAATAATCTGAACTTTGTGAATGGATCGTCGATAAGAATTCTAAACATGTTTTAAAAGAATTCTGATGTAATATGAACTGTTCAGACGGATTTCCGATAAAAATTCTGAATTCCGGTAAGAATTCATAAATTCCGAATAAGAATTCTCCGACAAGTGCAATTTCGGCATTACGAGTCATGTAGAATGCCAAATTCAATGCTTGATACCATCGCCTGCCACGAACTGAATGAGGGTTGAATAGCGAATGGTTGTACGTCAAGCCGAAGGGAGGCGAAAGAGGATGTGACTGTCACTGCGCAAAATGCAGGTATCAAATATGCTGCGAGTCATGATACGCTTGGAGAACTTCGAAAGCATTCAGTACTTTTTCACAGAGCCGAATAGAACATAAAATTCAAATCGCTAATTTTTGTTAATGGTTAAAAAAAAATGTCATATAGAAGTTCCTATGATATTTACAAAGAAAGAAAGGAATATATGTCAATGATGTGATAGTTGTGTCAATAAGTAGTGTCTGTACTGAATGACGCAAAATGTTCATTCCTTGGCTATGGAGAAACGAATGGGACAACTTGGGAAGGAATAAAAAGAAGAAAGAATAGATTGAGATTTACCTCCTTTTCTGCCTCCTTGAGCTCAGCCTCGGTCTCCTTGACACGAGCGACGAACATCTGACGCATCTCATCCTCCTTTTGCTGTAACTCTTGCAAATGCGTCGAACGTTTCGCCTCGCAGGTCTGCTGAAAACTGACAGGTTTGTTTTCGCTGTCTACGTCGCTGAAACCCATCTGTCGTGCGAGAAGAAGGAGAATAAATAGTAACGGATCCTTCGTACTGCGATATGACGAACGAGGTTCATTAATTCGCAGAGGAGATATAACTTCAAATGAAGAGAGATGTTTTAACGTGGAATAATAATAAACTGTACCTGTTCAAGGCGCTTCTTTCGATAAAGTTCGTAATGACGACAGTGCGTTTTTTCCCTCATGTCCTCCATGTTGGTTCGTATGAGCATTTCTCGCAACTTGACAAAGTCGCAGTGCGACTCATTCTCGACTTGCACGGTGCCCCAGGGGTACTGTCGCGAACGCATCATTTTGTTGCCGACACGTACGAAATCCGTGCTTCCGACAACCGCGAAGGGCACGTGATTGTTCATGCTGGAATTCACATCCGAGACGCTCTCGTCGTCCGTGGGGAATTGATAAATGTGCACACCGTTGTTCTGCAGCTCTGATATTATTTTACTCTGCAATAGCGAACACGTTAATTAAATTGGCTCTAATAATTATCAGATCTACGTACTCTAATTGTTCACAGGTTTGTCCGTTCTTGGCCAAATAGTAAATTTGATTTGACAGGTGATTCGAAAAGTACTTTTTTAATAAATCGACTTGTAAATAATGAAAACAATTGTATGCAAGCGATGCAGCATTTCCCAAATAAAATGGAATTTTGGATGGAACATGCAGATAAGAGTTTATTTCTGGGTAATTCCCTGTTACCCTAGACTTTCAATTGGTTAATCAAATAGTTGGTTGTCAAAACTTATTTCTGAATTTACAAATAAACGAAAAGAAAATGGTAATTACTTTAAACTTTTGTAATTCAGTCTTCGATATCGTGTCCGCTTTGGCTATTATGGGAATAATGTTCACTTTCGTATCCAGTTTCTTCATGCAGACGAGATCGATCGATTTCAAGCTAGAACACAAGTATATCGCTATTATTAATTCGATCCATCACTCATAATGGATACGAATTTTGTAAGGTGGAAAACGCTACAAAAACCAACCCATGTCCCGTGGGGCAGATGAAGTAAAGACAGACGTGAATGCGACTGTCGTGGTAAGTGGACAGTGACCGTTTGATCTTGAGCTCCTCTTGTAGATAGGCCTCGAATTGAGCATCTATGTAATCCACTACAGCCTTAAAACTGTCCTCCTTGTTGATCTGATCGCCATAGCCAACAGTATCGACGATCGTCAGTTTCAATCTAACGTTGCTCTCTTGCAGCTCATAGGTATGAGCCTTGAGTTTCACCGATGGCAAATTATGAGGGCTCTGATTGGATTCAAAGCTTGTGTTGAACAACGAATCCATGAGAGTTGATTTCCCCAGTCCCGTTTCACCTGCCGAGATATATTCGCTACATATTTATGCTTTCAAACGCTACAGCCTTCACTAAGGCTATCTTTTTTGATACTATGTTAGAAAAATTTGGTATTGATTACATATAACTAAAAACTGATCAATTATTTTCTTTAATAAACGGATTTCGTTCGGGTTAGGTTTAAGCAAAAAACTTTAACCTCAAACAAACGCAACCAACTCAAACAAACCCCTCTAGATATTTTTCATTGAAAAATAACTAGTATTTTTCAATGAACATTCACCACTGTCAGTTAAAAAACAAGGTAAATACACTTTAGTTAAAACAGAAAATGATTTTTGTCCAAAAGAATACATATTTGTTCACATAATGTATACCGAGCTCAAAATAAACACGAACTGGCATTGAATTTATTTTCGAATGCAAACTCGGCAATCTTTGTTTGTTTACATCGCGTGGGTATCGACACAAGCATGAAGCGTTAGCTGCTCATCAAAGAAAAAAAGCACAAAGTGATACTAGATCGAGTGACTCACCGATGCATAAGATATTGAACACGAAGCCATTCTGTACCGATTTATTGACCAGCTGATCGGGCAAACTATCGAATCCTACGTGACCCGAAAGCTTGAGATTTCGGAGATTTGTCTCCAACTGGAAAATCGATAGATAAGTTCATTTGGTGTCGCTTATAACCTCAAAAAGGACGCTACGTTCGTAGAGCTTTAGAAAATTCGAGCCTAAAGTAGAATTTTGGATAGGAGATATCCGGCACTATTAGGTACGAGGAATACATACCAAAAAGGGACGAAAAGTGAACCAACGCCCTATCGAAATCTCGAATTTTTCCTTAATCTCCACGTTTCGAGCGGACTTTTGTTTTGTACTCATGTACCGACGGTTTAAATTCAATTTTCGAGCAAAACGTATCAAGAATCACTAAATACGTTGTGGGCGGGAGTGAATAATTAACGAAATGTAACCTACCTTGATGCGTTCGACGTCGACGGTAGCCATTTCTGATGTGTCACTGAAAGCCGAAGCGGACAACGTTGACGCGTCTCCTGCGGTCGGAAAAGTCTGCGGCA
The DNA here is from genome assembly GCA_030523105.1 of Ophioninae sp. A BG-2022a. Taxonomy (NCBI): domain Eukaryota; kingdom Metazoa; phylum Arthropoda; class Insecta; order Hymenoptera; family Ichneumonidae; species Ophioninae sp. A BG-2022a. The sequence continues at coordinate 51,449 of JAPYZI010000389.1, read as the reverse complement.
AAGAACCAATAGCAGAGCCGCGCTACACAAGCCTAAACGTACCGGAGACCAGTGCTATTGGTTCTTCGACTCGCACGAGTCACGTGATTCCTTCAAATTTTCTCAGTCCTCGGCGAATCAACATTTGAGAAGGATTACCGTGGTTTCGCGCACGATTCGAAGCTTTGTCGATTATCAAATAACGGAACACTTTTTGTTGAATTCGCATTCAATTACTCGATGACTCGTACTCTTTTTAGATATAATCGTTGAATATATAAAATTTGCAAGAATCGACTGTATTCGTAATATTAGGTTTCAATGATTAAAAAACAAAATAAAAGTACACCTTTAAGATTAATCATGAACTGGGCAAAGTTCGAGCTTGATTTGCTACTTTTTATGGGCAATAAATGGTAAAAAATTTGTTAAACATTGATTTTCTTTCGAAATACCATAAAATCAGAAACATCGACCGAGTGCGTAGATAGTAATATAGAAACTACCAATTTCTAAGATTTTTCAGTGAAACCCCCGTCTCGCAACGATTATATGGGAATTCTGGTTTCCGGTGCGAAATACAGTTCAGTTATTGTTCAGACTTCAGATCGATACATTGACTCAACTCAGCTATTGGAACATCAACGAGTAATACATTTTCAATACTTAATAGTAAATTATCAACCGAAGTGCAGTTGAATTACCGAAGTTAGACTATCAGAATTTCCGTAATGTGCATTGCTTGAAGTGACTGCGTACCGAAGACAAATGTGCTTCGATTATTTTCAATCGTCCAACTTTTATCGCTATTGAAGGAAAACAGAAATGGAATGCGGGCCGGAGTGTTCCGTAGGTAAGTGGGAGTCCCAGCCGATAAATTTACCTCACTACGATAACCTATCGAGTGCGCGCCGATAGCACAAAAGTATACCTACAGAAATATCATTTTGGCCTTTTTTTACACCCGAAATTTCGGGCAGGTGTGATCATTCGGAAACGCATCGTTAAATGGCTCCTTCAACGAATGGAAATTCGTCATTTCGATATGTAATATTTAAAATTCGTCATTTCGATACGAACAAACGCGGAGAGCTCGCATCGATATTGACGCCGCGCTTTCCCGTACCGTGAAGAATCGAAGAAAAAGAATTTCCGTTCCCAATCGTTCAAAGCGAAGTACGAATATTTGAGATAAGGAAAAGCCGAAGTAGCTGCGGTTAAAGTAGTAATTATCCGGGAGGTAGGGAGGTCTATCGTTGGAGCAGCAGAGAGCAGCGCGGAGTGTCGGGCATCGGTTTTGCGGTGGTGGGGGGGAGTTCCAGCGAAGGCCGCACTCTGGACAAGGGGCGCGTCAGTCGTCCCCGCGCGCTCGTGCTGCTAGGGACATTTGGCCTCGGCGTACTGGCAGACCCCTCACAACAGTGTCCACTTTCTAACATGGCAGATCAATTTGTGTTGTATTATCATGTGACGGGGTAGCGAGACTCGGTGACTTTGAAGAGGCGGTCGTTTACGCGATACGAGAGATACCTTTGTTTTTGTTTTCATCGTTTTGTTTTATTGTTTTCTCATTGTTGAAAAGAGAATAGTGTGCGTTTGTGTGCGTGCGTGGATTTCCGACGCTCGTCGTCGTCGTCGTCGTCGTCGCCGTTGTCGTCGTCGTCGTCGTCGTCGTCGTGGTCGTCGTCGTCGTCGTCGTCATCGTCGTCATCGTTGTAGTCGTCGTCGTCGTCGTCGTCGTCGTGTCTCTCTGTGAAAAACGTCATTACGTTTTATAACGATGGCGGACATGAAGAGTCCACCGTTCAGTGATATCAAGAGACCCGAGGAAGTTGTAGCTATGGCGATGAACGACAGCCTCAAATTTGCCGTTTTGATCGGCCTCATCGAGGTCGGACAGGTGTCCAATCGCGAAGTCGTCAACACCGTTCTACATCTGGTAAGTGACGTTTCAAATTCACCACGCTGAGAAAAATACCTAACCGCATATTTCGGATGACACATGTGTTCAACTTTTCCACCTTGGATCGTTCAGCCAGAGACGATTAATCTGTCGACGAGTGAGAACGTTGAAAAAGACGAACGACTTCCGGTATTCAAATTCTCGAAGTATTCGTAATCTCCCATCGATGTACCATGGATCTCCGACGTAGAAAACGAATTTATGAACCCTTCGCGAATTTACGAAAATCAAGTTTACGTTGCGTACGCGAAATGAAGTTGTAGCGGAGTCCCCGGTTTCGCCGAGTTATCGATCATTTTACTTATACGCCGAGCGGCTGGTGGGGGCGTGCGCGGGAGGGGGAACACGACACGCGGTTTGACAACGAAGCCAGCGTGACACCGAGCAATCCTCGCGCCGGGAAATCCCGCTCTCGTGTGCGTTTTCTTATCCACGGAAACAAATGAAACAAAAAAAAAATATACCTTTCACGAAATTTCAATATTTCAAGCAAAACTTCGATTTACGTTCTATTGTTGGTGGCGGCTTGAGACCCGTGTGGAAAAACTTTTCAACGATGTATCGTTCCCTGTATTCGTGGACGTAACGTAGTTTATCGACTGGTCGAGTTTCTCTGCCACAAATTGGCGCACGTTTATCGGCTTTTCACAAGTTAATAAAATACTTTGAACGCTGCGCACCGTTCTTACGTACCTCGACCACGTCTAAATAAATAAACGATTTTTTTTTAACGGTTTTTTCATTGTAAGCACTTTTTTCCCCAAACCGGTTTTGTTACCAGCTTTTTTTCTCGCGAAAATTGGTACTCTCTGGTTAATAAATGTATATCTCAATCATAACTTGTTTTAATTAGAAAAATCCAGCTTCAACGAAGTTTCCACTAGCCAGGAAACGAATTCAAACTTTTGTTAATTAGAACGGACTAATTTTAACGAAATAAATAGTTTTTTTGTGAAACTCAAACCCAAACTTGTCCCAACTGCGAAAAAAACTAGTTATCGGGTAATTCATATTTCCCATACAATATAAAATACCACGAACGCTTCTAAACTAGAAAAAATATTATTTCGAACGACAAGAATCAGCTGAAACGTCTACCACGATACTTTTGTCGTGTCACAACGATGTAAACTTCACTGTCATCAGGTGCAAAATTTATCGAAACGCTTCGTTTTTTTTTCACGCGAATTATTATCGCGTCTTATCTTTTCTTTATCAAGCGTGCAATGGCAATATTATTTTTAGCTGCGGAGTAGTTTCCTGCTTCCCAGTTCTAGATTTGCACGATGTATTTTTAAATATTGACTGTTCTCCTTCGGAAAGGAAACCAGGGAAATGGGCTTTTTTTTAAAACATGCTATGGACTTTATGATTTCCTGGAAAATAATCGTTCCTATTTTTTTCTTGTGCGAATTTTTTGAGAGAAATTAGTACAATATTTGTGTTTTTTTTTTTAACTTCGATGATGGAGCTTGCAGCATTTGTAAGATTTCAAGGTCATTAGCTTACAGCATTTGTAAGATTTCAAGGTCATTTCAAGGTCATTAGGCCAGGTCGATGCTCCGAGTGTACTAGAAAAAGATTAAACATTTTTTATTAAATTATTTGCAAACATTTGTTAACGACGTTTATTTGCAACTTTAAAATGCAACAAAAAATTTGTGCGATTCCTCAAACTTTATTTTTTACTTTACTCGACACGTGTTACAATCATTTGCAAATGTTAAAAATAATTATTACGAAGTTTGCATCGTTGCTTTAAAATCATATTCCATATCTTTGTTATAAATTTTGTTTAAAAAAATGTTAAAACCTGTGGAAAGAAATTTACGAATTGGAAAAAAAATAAACAGATCGAAAAATTCAAAAACTTGTCAAAAGAAATTAAGGGACAGGAAAAAAAATCATGTGCTAAAACATCAAACTTCCCAGAAGAAAAATTTAGAAAACGAAAAGAAAAATCAAATTCAAACAAACTTCATCGTCGTTTGCTCTTGGAATTCCGTTACAATTTTTCGAAACATTTTTTGGCCTGATATCGAAAAATTCCGTCATCATTATACTTTTGTATCGTTCGTTCGTATTTATTCGTTACTTTGAAGGTATATGCGTTCAACGATAAGTTAATTCTTAGATATACAAATGGCAGATCGTCACGATGAAACGATTCAACGTAAATTATTTGCTTCTCTCGGTGAATATTTTGCGCGTGAAAAATTTCGAAAAACCGTCGTTTCCGGCTTTCGTTTCGAGCACGCGATTCTTTTACCGCGGCTAAATATAGCGTCGTAAATCCTTCGTGGCGAGGAATGACAATAATTTGCTTTTTATTCTTTAAAAAAAAAAACAAACAAAAAAATAAAAAGCAAATAAATGCTGCACGTCGCGATTTTTAAAGCCTAGTGTGCACTCACACACGTACTCACACACGTACGAGTTTACGAAACCCGGGTGGAGTTTGTTCCGCAAAATTGGAGGCCTCGGTTGGTCCACGCTCGCGCAACTGCGATGCACTTTGCACTAACTCCCATTTCCTTCGCGAGTTGTTGGTGCAGGTATGAATATGGGGCTTTCCACGCCGGATAGATCGAGACATGAAATTCATTTTTTTTGTTAATATAATACTTTTAATAAAATCCATTAATCGTCTCTTAATATAATTGTTTAGCTGTAGAAACATAATCTGATGTTGAAGATCACTATAACGTTGAACTTTGCATCGTTGAATTGCAACTTTTTCACGTTTTTCATTCCTCGAATATTACGATCATCGAAACCCATTTTTTTTGCCAATTAAGGTTATGAATCTCGAATAAGAAATCGTGGAAACGTCCTAGCGATTTTCTTAAATTATATCGATGAAAGGGAAATTCCATCGGTGAAAAAAAATTAATGTTTCGAGGAGCCCTCGAAAAAAATCAAACATTTTTTTTAACTAGCTCATTTCAAAGTGAAATTCTTATCAGAGTAAAATCATCCTAATTGTGTAGGTTTGATGTTGATCTCCCAGGCCTTGTTTTTCTTTTTCTCTTTATTATACACGTGTCCATTTACATTACAAAATCCTGCAACCATTTTTACGAATTTTCATTCAGCGATTGCCAGCAAATTTGCAATATACAATTTTCGACAATAATAAAAGTAACGAACAAAGAAAAATCGCTACTTTCAAAAACAGCGATTCCAACGAAAACAAAACTATTGCGTTCCAACTTCATCCCCACAAATACAACGCCATTCAACTTGCGAGAAAAAAAAAAGCATTTTTCAAATTTCGATTATTCATCGCTCTCGCAATTTCAAAGTTTTGTTTTTCGTTACCATTCCATTAATCGCGACGAAATAAAAATGGCGAAAAATGTAATTCGTTTTTTTTCCTTTACATTTTTTTTTCTTTTCTTTTTCGTAAACTACCATTTCGCATTGTGACAAAACGAACGAATGTGCAGACACTGGAATTTTATAATACCCTGGAAGACACACGGAGCAACAGGAAGGCCCTGCTAGACGACTACCTTCAGCGTCTATTAATTCGAAACACGCGGTGTTCCTGGCACACGCGTCGAGGACACTCACGTAATACTGAAATTTTTCGGGGTTAAATAAACCCATATCCGATCCGGTTGTCCCGAGGAGTTCCCTCTGGAAATTGTATACGCGTAACATATCCGATATTGTCTGTACAAGCACGGCGATGAAAAAGAGAAGGCGCGAGTTACAACGGATCAAGAAAAAGACAGAATTGACGAGTAGAGAGGGTGGAGAGGTAGGCTAAGATAGGAAGGGAATGATATACGAGAGCCCATCGTCGCGTGACTTTCGCCCACTTCGACGCGTTCAACGCGCACTTTTTTTTCGCTCCCCTCCATATTTTTCTCACTCACGTACCTAAAATCCCCCTAACTTTCCGTTCGAGTTTATTTTTTCGCTTCGAAGTTTCATTTTTTCCAAAATAACGGGCGTGTCAAAAAAGAAAACGTTGAAAAAACAATTTGCTAAAATTGGACTACGAGCGTGTTTGACAAGGAAATCGTTTTCCACTCCAATCGACTCCCTCCTCCGATTTTGTTCATTTTTGGATGTGGTATTCTTTATGAAATTTAACAAACCCGTAATTTTTCTTTGGTCGGCGGACGGTCCTTTGACCACCATCCGAATTAATTTTCTAGTTTCACGGAGATTTAGATATTTGATAAATTGTTTAGATGTTTTTAATTTTCTTTATACAGATTTTTGAACTTAGTTATATAAATAGTTTAAATAGTTAATAGTTAATAATGGATAAAAATGTTAGTTTATTTAGATATTTTTAATTCTTTTTAGACAGATTTTTAAATTTAGTTTTATAAGTAGTACAAATAGTTAATATTTAATAATTAATAAAAATGTAACTATTTAATTTGTAAAAGAACTGAATTTTATGCTCCGAACATTTTTTTTTAAATGAAAGAAAACAAAAATCGAATGTCACTTTTTTATCATGTGCAATTTTTGTATTGTTGCAACGAAAATGAGTGTTTTTTTTTACTTTTCAATATTTTTCAGTACACGTCAGTTCTGAATCTCAGGCAAGGTTTTTCTACACTTTGTACTTATCACAGAAAATTTGCAAGATTACATTCTTGAAATGAATATATCGAAAAAAAAACATCTTCATTGGCTTCCAACGATACAAATGTCAATTCCATTTTCTCTCTACTCAAATTTCTTCAACAGATGTTCAAATTTTATAAATGAATCTTTATTCTCTTTCTCTCTCTCTCTACTTTATTCTGATATTTTCATGAGCTTTTTTTTTATTGAAATTGACTTCAATTTATTTCGTGATTTTGATGTTTCAAAAAACAATTTTTTAAAAAAAGGTACTTGCTTGGGGAGTTTTGAGAAAACATCCGGACGATGCTCGAATACTTCGCTGATCTTGAGCGCTTAAATTTTGGCGTAGTTTAAACTTGTGCCAATATATATAAATACGTTCGAAAAGTTATACGTATGTACACGTGATAGGGAGGTATGCGCATGCACGAAGAGAGATATTACCACCGAAATGCCCGCTGTGGTGCAAGAATATTTGTAGTGTAGCCATAAGGAAGATTTTAGCCTGTAGATAGTCCGAATTTTACGAGCTACACGAAATTTCCTTGATCTCATCCGGACTCATGGTATCTCGAGAATTTACCGTGGTGCTGGAGGAGGAAGCGTTTTTTTTTTTTTCTTACTGCAATAGTCTTAAGTTCGCAACATTCCAATTCACCAAAAATGATATTTTTTCGAACTTTCCAATTTTCGTTGGTGGATTTAAAAAGCGAAAATCGTGCAAACATTTTTACAAATGTTCATTTTGCGATCTGTCACAAACGTGCGAAATGTGATCTCTGTGATAATAACGGAAATAAAAACGTTAAAAAGAAAAAAATATGTATTTCTTTATGTAGTGCAAAATATTATAAGAATGAAAAAAAAATAAATAAAAAAATATATATATATAAATATGTTGACAAAAAATGATAAATTCCATAATTTAATTTTATAATAAAAAAATATATTTGTTTCAATAAAATTTTTAATGTTATAAAACCAATTTTTCCTATTTAATTTAAAAAAATCGATTTTTATCGTTATGCAAAATAGTTCGAAAAAGTGAATAATAAAAAGAAAAGCATTTGTGAAAAATCGGTAATGGAAAAAAAAATTCTCTGTGTTTCAATTGACGTCCTGTATTATTGCAATCCCGATAAATATCTTTTTCTTCAATTATTTTTTTTCTTCAAAATGATTTTAAATTTGAATAAATATATATATTTAGTTTGATAGGTTTTCTATATTTTTTGTGCTTTCCCTAACCTTGTTTTTGGCTATCATTGGACTATCAATGAAGATTATTGAAGAAGATCCATTCGTAAAAATGACTATTGCAAATATCGGGATATAATGAAGAAAATCAATTTCTTTATTCAGTTAGTAATTGTGCTCGTCGACGGTGTGTCATGAGGATCTCGATAGCTTCTGGGTTATTCGAGACGGAAGAGTTCGTGCACATATGACGTGCCATGTACGTATATACATATATATATATATATATGTATATATGAACGTAGATAGTGAGCGCGTAAGCCGCTAATAACTCTCGCTATCGATTGCGCAATGATACACGGTGTTAGAGGCGACGAGCTGCGCGAGTCATAAGCGATGCACAGGTGAGCCGTGTACGTTTCATACGCTCGACTATATGCATCGAAAGTGTAGGTGAACGAGATATTCAGACGGATACTGCTGAGTTGGGCGGATGCTGGCTGTTTTTAAAACAACACAAAAAAAAATATAATTGGAAAAATGTTTATTATATTTTTTCAATTATTTATCATTTATTACTTACTTATTTATGTTTATTAATTTTTCACGTATTTATAATTTATTTATTACATATTCATTATTGATTTGAAACGTTCAATTTAATCGTTTAAAAACAGGAACAATGTTTATTATATTTTTACTTATTTATTGATAATTCGTTTAATATAATTTTATTTAAATTAGCTACAATCTAGTTAACACAATTAATTTTATTCGTACCAAATTTATGAAATTATTCATTTTATTGAGTATCGATTTTTCAAAGAACAATTATTTGACTTTATAACATTAGTTCGTGATTTTTTAAGGAAGTACAGACGTTAGGATAAATAAAGATCTACTGGATAACTGGAATAATTGGATATTTGGATATAGATTGGCTGGTTGATTCGTGTAAATTTAATTTAATTTTGAGTTTGTTTCAATTTATGTAATTTATTATTGTTTTCATTTTTTCGAGTTGATTCGCTTGGGTTTGTTTGTGCTTGAATAAATAAAGTGCATCGGTTTTCAATTGTATTGAAAATTTGAAAAAAATAATCGTAAAGTCATTATTTTTATAAATACGGTACGTTATAATCGGTACGGTAAAATTAAAAAAATTCATTTCGGATTTACACTCGCGGTCGACCGTATTCTCGTCGTGATTGGGTAACATTTTTTTGTACAATATTTATCGAATGATCTCTGCGATCGAGGATCGCGAGGTCGTAATAAAATCCTCTGGAATCGATTGCGTAACTAACTGGTCACCGATCACTTTCACGCAACGCGTATATTCATTTTTTCCGCCGACGAGTTTCCTAGCACTCTCGTCTTGAAGCAAAAAAAAAAAAAAAATAGTTCGCGGGAGTTTTGCATCTCGCGCAAAAGTCAATGAACGCGACTGAACCTAATTTTTTAATCGTTCGAGATTGTGTGTAAAACGATATCGCTGAAGATTGTATCGTCAAAGTGCATCGAATATGAATTTTTTTTAACTTCCCAATTTTTCTTCCCATCCAAACTAAAAAATGATGTAAATATTTTTTCAAGGTTTTTATGCAGCAACTTATAATTTTTCAAATGTTATTTCTCGAAGTCGAAGCTTGTATCGTTGAAATTGCGTCAACGGAATTTTATTTTGTTTAATTTTCAAAATATTCTTCTAACCCGAACAAAGGACAAAAATGACGTGGACCTTTTTTTAAGTTTTAGAGGTTGATGGATGAATTTTGTAAAAGTTAATTTATGGAGTAAATGTTGCATGGTTCGAATTTAATTCGTTTTAATTTAATTAGCTGTTTAACATTCTCAATTTTCTTCAGAACCGAATTACCGATAATTATGTAATAATTTGTAACAATTTTTATTTACCTATTTATGAACTATTTGTACAGAAATTAATTTATGGGATTAACATGTAAAAACAATGAAGTTATCGTTAAAATAAAAAAAATCAATTTTTTTTCGGATCCAAGCTAAAAAACGACGCAAATATATTTCAAATTCTTTTTATTTTTAGTCATGTACAATTTAATTTCGGAAACAAAAAACAATGAACGGAGTTGAAGTCCATCTAAAAATCTTTTTTGTTTCTTTTTTTCAATATTCCCCAAAAATTATACAATATTTCGCAGATTTGTCGTACATCGTTGAATAAACATTATTTAAAAAATGTTTGCGTTGCGTAGCTTAAACCTGACAAAGCACACGTTCAAAAAAAAAAAAAACAGAAAAAGATGGTTTTGCACCCCAGCGATGTAAACCTCACTATCATTTTTCCCCCCATATCGGTAAATCCGATACGAACGTTACGAATTCAGGTGGTTTCGCTTCTGAAATGCTCGGAAAACGAAACGTAAAGAGAGCGAGAGAGAGAGAGGGACAGAGAAAGAGAAAAAAAAACAACGGATATCGATTCGCGAGATTCGAGGATACCGAGGTCTTGAAGGATTTTCGCGCGATCGCCGAAAAACAAATTGGTGAGAATAGCCGATGCAATTCGTCGATATTTTTAGTGCTTGGATTCACCAGGGCTTCCCGTGACCGGATTCGAATCGTACACGGGATATTCCAAATGAATCTACTGGTACGAGAAACGTTCGGTTACTCAGAATCGACGAGACACGAGTAAAATTCTTTTTGTCTTTTTTCCTTCTCTATTTTCGTGATAAAAAAAAGGTCGTCCAACAGTGCTTTGCGCGCGGTAGTTCAACCGAGAAATCCTTTCTTTTTTTTTTTTTTTTTTTTGGAATATCCACACATGAAAAATTGTCAAAGACGTCCGGCGGCGAAAAAACGTGAATGCTGAAATCGTCGATCTTTTTGGGTTTTTAAATATGTTGCATTCGTCTGGTGAACAAGTTTGGAAGTTTGGCGGGCAGAGAGGGGGGAGTGGGAGGTTGAAATTATGCCCAAGGGTTGATTCGAGTCAGCATGGAACGTTCCGTTTCCGGCGTATAGGAATGAAAAATATATCATGCCTGGATACTACATGCCTAATCCTCTCCGCTAAATCTGAAGCTTCGTGTATTCCCGGATGTTGCTTTTTTTTCGTTTCTTTTTCCCTGGGAGAGCGCGAAGGTCCTCCACTCGTGTTCCAACCCCCTCGGACTCTCTCTTCCCATCCCTTCGGACAGTGCTTCGTTTTTTTTTTTTTTTGTTTTTCCTTGTTTTTTTTTCTTTTTTTTTTTTTTGTTTGTTCTTTCCTCCCTTTTGCAGTTTATTTTGTTCACCACTGCGGAAAGGCTAATGGTTCGCAGTTTTTTCTTGTTTTAATCCGGTGGCCCGAGGTTACATAGTTAACTCGCCAGCAGTGCACCAGCTTCCAGCCTACTCGCGAAACCATTTCGAAATTTGCGTCCAGGATAATCAAGCGCATTTTTTTCACGATACTCCTGAAAAAGTATTTTTTGCCTCGTTTTGACTTTAGGAGAACATACTGCGTTATTGGGTCTCGACGTTCTTTTTTTTTTTTATTCGGGGCATCGAAGTCGAGATTTTTTTTTTTTTCATTTGAGTTTTCGTGTCACGAATTTTTTATCTCGCGTTATTGAGGTTGCGATTTTTTTTATTTGGCTTTTTTATATTGCGATTTTATAAATTAGGCTTCTTCGTTACGATTTTTTTGTTATTTGGCGTTTTCGCGTCTTGATTTTATTCACTTGGATCATTGAAGTCACGATTTAATTTATTTTGTGTTTTCCTATTACGATTTTTTTAAATTCGGGTCACTGAGGTCGTGATTTAATTTATTTGGCGTCTTCCTATTACAATATTTTTTTTTATTTGGGTCATTTAGGTCGCAATTTTTTTATTTGCCGTCTTCGGGTCACTTTTTTTTTGAAACCGCGATTAAAAAAAATAATTAATACGCCAAAGTGGTTTTTACGATGAATTTGAAGACTAACTCGACAGATACAAAAAAAAAATTGTCAAAAATCCTGAAGATTCAAGGGTGCGAAGATGGTATATTTCGAACTCACCTCTTTTTTTTTCGGTGATCCAAATTTGTCCGGTTCATTGTTATTATTTATAGGTTGCAACGAGCTGCAATCGAAAGCGAATTACACGCGGAGAAACTATAGTTTTTTTTTGTCATACCTGCGTACGCGCCTCCGGGTTGCGCGCGTTCGAATCGAGCGCCATTTGTCGAATAATGTGTCGGTTCGAGTTACGGATTAATTATACGGTTTTGCAGGCACCGTTGGTTGTACACGGGTTTTCACTGTCGAATATAACCTCTACTCCAACGTGCGTATCGGTATGACCGTCCGGTATTTTAGCAACGAAACTCCTACTCACCCTTCGTGTGCAAACGAACCAGCGTGTACGCGTAACTCCCAATTACACACGGTTTACGTTGCGCCTTCCCGGTCCTTGATGCACTACGGAACGCCGCATCATCGTTCGCGCGCTTTTCGAACATATATGTCCGTACACGTCAGCCATCCCACACGTTTCTCGACTGTACGTTCCTCATTACCTCTTGGCCCTGCGCTGTCCCTCGCTCCCTAATTTTCCCCTTATAAATATTATTTTATTTACAATATTTCGTATTTTTCGGTCAGTTGCTTCGATCACAACAAAAATAACGGTAACAACGATGATAATAATAATGTTAATTAGTGAACCAACGATATTAATAATGATCAATATAAATAAAAACAAATAATCACTCAATTTGTTGGCAAGCACAAAACTCGATTTAGCCAATCGTTTTTTTTTGCAGTCCTTAAAGTTCGAGGAAGGTTCTTGCGAAGAGAAAAGTTGGAGAAATTGGCCGAAAAGAATTTTATTTTGCAGATCAAACTTTTGGAGGTGAATTGATGGAGGGGAGGACTTGAAACTAAAATTCCAGTAGAAAATAATTGTTGTGTTTAAAAGATCGTTCGAAAGCGAAATTGTCGCGGCGAACTTGAAACCAAGTAAAAGCTAGTTGACAATAACAATAAATAATAATAACAATGAAATTACAAATCTGATTAATCAATGATCAATGTTGCTGATTTTAAGTTTCTTTAGCATACTTACATTTTCTTTGCTATATTTAAATCTTCTTTTTATTGTTCTTCTTCTACTTGCAAAAGTGGGTGACTGCTCTTTGTACAGATCGTTGATGCGTATTTCCAGGACGTTTCCATTTTCGAAGCGTTTGTAATTGACCGTTGGTTGGTCACGGTAGATCCGAGTGTAATTGCGGTAGCCCTTCTGGCGTGTACACGTGTACGCACGCAATAACAGGTAGACACGCGCGTGTCGTGATACGGTCGATTTTGAGTGAACCCCTAGTTGATTGGGCCGTTCGAATCGCCACTGAAGTAACATTTTCGCGATTGGTCGAGTGAGCTGCTAATTGAATTGACGTTTCGTTGAAGTACAGCGACGAGTGGATATGATGTTCCCAATGGAATTTGTAAATTAATACGAGTGGTATTATGAATTTTTGTTGTATAGCGATGTAACGGTTATCGCGATAATTGTTCGTTGAATGCCGAGAGAAAATGAAACCACGAGTAGTACGCCTCGCCGAGTACCACGTTCGTGTGACGAAACGAGAACTATAATTTGCTACACTCCAGCTGAAACTTCTTGATGCGAAAGAGCGGCTAATGCAATGTTCGAGTGTGTCTCTTTGTTATTATAATTTCCGGGAATGGTTTCTGTACAACCGTCGTTTCGCGGTGCACTCGGTTTTAATGAATTCGTGCTAAGTTCTCGGTAAACGGCCATGAGGGATCGTGGAATTCGGGTTATCAACCAACGGCTTTTGAATCATTCAGGAGCAACGAAAAATGATGGTCCTGTTTGAATTCTTGGGTCGTATTTGGTCAACCGTAGGTTTGTATTTTTCAACAATTTCGGAATTTCCGAAATAGCTCGAGCGTAGCTAGCGCGGGTGCACGGATATGTAGCTAAATACCTGAAGCAATGCTTTTACGAGTGGCCTCTGTGAACGCGACAAGGCTGGTCAATTTTTTAAAATAAAATCCACTTCCCGCCACGCTCCGCTTTCATTTGGCTCGCCCGTACTTTCGAACCTGTACACTGTCAGGATACGCGAATATCTACAATGATACACGCAACGGCACACGTTCGTAGAAAAATATCGTACAGCACGTGTGGGTAATATTTTATAAATTGTATGTACGTACACGGTGTCGTGACAATGGAGGATGGCACGCGAGGCACGTCCCATGGTTGCCGCGCGATCGATCACTCGGCCAAGCCTCGGTTGGCCCACGAGGAAAACTTCACGCTTCGTACGTATACGCAATACCAACGAGAGCAGACACTCTCCGTCTCTTTCGTTCCCGTTTTTCATCCCTGTAGCCGAGTGGCGCACCTCTATTACCACTAATACCACCGCAGCGTTTCTACTACCCCCGTATGACGGCGTTCATTCGCATGTCCCCGATTTATCGCTTGGCTATGGTATTTTCGGCAATTTATGCCATTTACAAACAGGCGTGCCGTGGAATAGGGGAATAGGGTTCATAGAAGTGGTTCGCCGCCTCTATGAATTCGATTCACCAAATACGTGTATTTACATATTCCCGTTTCCGTTCGCGTTATATCGCGTATTGAACCGAGAAAAGTGAAAGTCAACCTTCGCAAAATCGAGGTCGAATAGAACACGAAATTCCACATTAAAAAGTCCTTTGTCGTTTTTTTCTACGACCTACCGTTGTGGAGATATTCGTTATTTTGTTTAGTAGCCAATCGTTGGCCCGTCCGATCACGTGTCCGGCAGCTTTCAATCGCAGGAGTGGGGCGAGCACTCTCGCGATACGCTTGGCGCACCCCCACTCTCTCCCCAGCGCACAGCATCGGCCGACGTTTATTTGCTTTTATCTCACGAACTGCTCTTCTAGCAAATAAATGGCAAAGGACTTTTCTTTTCGGAATACCAAGATCTACCTAGTCCGCGTTTTGTGGTTCCAACTTTTAGGATATCCATGTACAGAATCCGAATAAATGATCAGTAGATTTCCTAGCTGTCTAACACACACACACAGTACTCACCTTTAAACTACATTTCCAGAAATCTATACTATACATCATTGTTTCAAATCCTACTGCCACGACTGGACGATAAGATTTTCATCGCGAAGGAGGATGGGAAAGGACGGCTCGAAGGAAGCAAAGCCAACCTCCTCCCCTGTCTAAGACATACAACTTGGTGCCAAACTCGATAAATTCATTGCGGTTGCGGGTAGCAAGCTGGATAACGTCCCTCAGCTAGTATCCGACAGTCCGGCCGTTCATGACCGTTTACCAACTTAACGTTAAGGGAATCCAGCGCCGAGAATAATCAAGCTGTTACGATAATTGACGGGGAACTTCGAGACACTACAGGATTACGTTTCCCTGCTTATGGCGACAACCGCGATTACAACAAAGAATAGAATTGATTAAAATACACACGGAATGAAACAATATATATTTTTATCGCTGTTTTCGAAAAAGGAAAAGGTAGGGTTTCGTACGAATAGCTAAGATGTAGGGTATACTTATATTTGCTGATGTTTATAAAAGGGAATTCCACGAGAGAAAATATTCGGGTATGCGATAGAAACGAATAGGCGCAGGCTTATCGCGATAAGCGTTATCATCAGTCGCGGAGCCATGCTTAATCGCTGTAATCTCGTATCGGGTTTACTGCTCATGAACTATACGCGTTCCCGGGTATTCACCTGTTATCGTCGATATGACCTGACAGGATGGAAGCTCAACAGCACACCGTTACAGGTATCTATATTAATATCTGAATCATATACATATTGCCCTCGACAGAACACGATACACACGTTCCGAATTCATTTCTGATGTACAATATGCATGCAACGCAGGAATACACCGGGTACAGGTCATTTGCCGATAATTGGTATGACTATTCCCCCCGTGATTGGGAGTTTTCAGTCTCTTTGCAAATGGATTTCCCGTTCATCATATGAAAACAGGGTTTTGGAAAACGATGCGTTTTCATGGTAGACTTCTCTCGCCAATTGGTGAGTTTCCCGGCGATGACAGGAAGGACTGTGCGCATTGAATTTTTCAATACTGAATATCCTTGCAAATCGCGAGGCAACTGGAATTGACGTTTGCATTCTTGGAATACAATTTAAATTCTATTTAATACTTTAATTTTTCTACTGCCAATTTATACCGTGAAAATGATGCAATGATGAAGAATTCAACGTCATAGTTAACTGGATAATAGGCGAGGTACTCTACAGAGAAGCCTGATACCAGTACTTATTTGATCCTACATTCGTAGTGACTGGTACTCGACGAACGAAACTCATCGATTTCAACTACTCGCGCCACTATTGGACATCCTACCAATTGCGGTCCTCCCAACCGCCACTTAACTTTTGAAAATCGACTGAAGAGCTCTAGGTGCTAAAAGGAGGATTATCAGCGAATTGGAAGGATTGCGAGGAACATCCCGAGAACGTAGAGCCGATATTTCGACCACTAGTCTTTCAGTTCATGCGTTCACGACGACCATCGCACCGACAAACCGTTCACACGCCCAACTGTTCCCCAACACACTTACGGTTTTACGATCACTATGGCTGAACGGGTTGGAACTTTTCGCTGATTCGGCACACGCGGACTTCTCTCTTTTGGCCTACCGTGCATCTCGTACGTTTTACAGCCTCGCCCTTAATCTACTTCTCATAGATATCCCCAACGGGCCCACGAACCCACCATTACTTTTCAGGAGGCTTCGAAAAATACCAGTTCGATTCTCGCTGTGACCCGGACGTTTCTTTGGTTTTTTAAATCTCAAGCGTGTCGTCTTGATGGACCTAAAAAATGTAGCAGGCTAAGGACAATCGTTGTTCTAGCGGTAGGTATTGACCAAATCCAAAAGTAAAGTATAAAGCTGATTTTTAAACATAATTTTTCAGTGATTAACGTCAATGTATCAGTACTCGAGGGTTTTCACCTCTGGATACGATGTACCGTTATCAACGCCCTCTGAAGCATAAACGATGACGTGAAAATTTTAGATTCCACTCGCTATGTTTCTCCTAGGAGGATAAAATATTCGTGTAATTTTCATGGCCCCAAGTCGGAAGGCAGAAGCGTGTATGAGGGTGGCTTATTGAAGGTATCCCAGGAAAGTTGGTGGGTGGTGGCGATGGTGTGCGCTAGTAGTGGTAGCTGATTCATCTTGAAGTCTTTTCTTCCAAAGCTACTCTCGTACTTCCCTCCTCTTTCTCTGCGGAAACTCCGCTTCTTACTCTCTCAAATTAAATCCCAAGCCTGTGCTCGAAGTGGGATTGGGCCCCGGCAGTCTTTCCCCTTCACCGAATTTTCAAGGAAAACTATTAACCGGGAGTAGGTATTGAGACAGGGTGTGCTCGAAGTTGGATAGCTCTCGCTAAAAGCACAGGGACGAGCCAGCTACGAATGGGAAACGAAAAATAAGTGGAATGAAAGAAAGCCCGAAGCGAGGAGCAATAGAACGAGAGCAGCGCGATGTCGTCGACAGAGCTACGGGAATCTGGAACGATGGGAAATATTGTCTGACGAGTAAGAGTAGGAAAAGTGAGACAGGGAGAGAAAGGGAAGCACAAGAGGATGGTAAAGGGCTTGGAGAGAAGTTACGGAAGCACGTCGTCGCCTCTGTCAATGTTTAACTGGAAACGTAGAGCGATGCATGGAGGGTTATCGACAGTTGTCTACGGATGATTTGTCGGTTCGATGCGTTCGTGTCCGTACGTCTGTCAATCCGGATATTGAAAAAGTATAGTACACGTTTACGCCCGATAATATGTCCTGTCATATGCGGCGTCAGTCTGCTCTTCGAATACTCACTGTTCGGGGTAACGTAATTGCTGATCCACTTCGATTGATTTAACGAGACGAATTGATTCGGTTGATCAAAAAATCGGGCTGCTTCCATCAGGCTGTATTTTCCGTCAATGTTCGATTGCGTCGTACCTGATGGACGGAAAATCAGCCGACTTGATTCAGTCTTGGCACTTCGCGTTGTCTGGTCCGTAACTTTGTAATCAGTGATTAATTTACCTGGTATTCCTTTGGTAATTGGATCTCTGATGGCGGAAAGATCTTTATGATCGACCTAGGTAGCACATGGCCAAGGGTTTTGGAACACGAGAGCCATTAAGAGCTGTAGTTTACGAAGAAGTGGTTTTCACCCTAACGTTCGTGTCTCCGATCACTCCAAAGTGATTACATCATAAGTGTTTGACTCGCGTTTCATTTTCAATAAGCTACAGCTGGAAGTTGCATGGCAAACAGTCAAATTCGATATCGATTTATTCCAATGGCTAATTAACGGGATTGCACTATTGAAGAGAGCACTCGGGCGCATCAGGTGAACTCGAAAATCTCGATCAAGTGTTGACTCGTGAATTATCGTTTTCCACAATATCGCGGTTCTGCCTCTCGCTCACCCTTTTTCACTCTCCCCATCCGTGTTCTCTTTTTTCCCCACTTTCGGTCACCCTTCTCGTCGCACAATGCCCGCATGATACAAAGTTGACGCCCTCTCGACGCGAAGCTCGAAGGTCTCTGCTCTTCGAGTACTCTTGTGTTTCAGTCAACCCATAGGTGTTTATCGATCCATGGGTGTAGCGCACCAGTTTATCCTATCCCGTTGTGTCTTCGTGTTGCGCAACACTCGCGGGTAATAAAAATCTCGTAATAACAATGAGAAATTGCGAGTTCGGAAACATAAGACGGCGGCGTAAATCTAGCGTCCCGGATTGTTCCTGGATCGGGTGGGGTCGTATAATAATCGCGTTTTCTGTACCCGTTGAGTGAAGCTCGACAGTACCCCCGACTGCATAATTGAGATAGGCTACTCGACCATTAGATATCTTTGGACCTCAGAGCGCCTCGATCTATTAGCATCGTTGACTTTACGAAAGCACAGGAGCTTTGCTGGAGCCATAAATTATTCACGAAGCGGAGTAGCTCAATCTCATTGGCGCTACCGTGCTTTGGGAGGGTCTTTTGATTTCATTGAGCCTCCGGGCTGGAAGCTTTAGGGGATGGTAACGAGAAGCTCTCTATTCGGCCGTTTCTCCGTGTTATTTGACTTTTGCCCCGAAATTGCTCCTCTCGCGTCGAATGTAACGTCAAGTATGTGAAGGGATGCAATGTTGGATGGAGGTTAGGCTCGTCGAAAATCACGCCAGCGTGACTCCACTGGTGTCGAAAGACAGCAATGCCCCACCAGTAGAACCCCAGTTGGATCGCTACACTGGTGTGTCACAGAGAAAGCACCTTTTGTACACTTTGAAATGATAAAGGAAATACGTTCCTACTTATCCCAAATGGCATTGAACAAGAGGTCGAATGTTGAAAAGAAGCGCGATCAGCTTTTTCCACGCTCTTCTGACGAAGCCAATGTAGTGCTTTTGGTGCTCCCGTGGAATCATCCGGACTTATCGGATAAGCCGTCTGTGTCGATGCCGGGCCCTTTTAACTTATTCTACCATTGTGCTTGTTCCCTGATCTCTCTCATTATTCCCCATATAGTTTCGATCGATCGGCTCGACAAGTTTTAATCCTTTCTGCGTCGGAAGCTCCCCTCTCACAGACTCGAAACACCGATTAACCGGGGCGGATTCACCACCCTCGATCCTCCTTCTCTTGCACCCCTCGTTCGCTGAAGGCGATTATCTACGATCCTCCTAAGCGGAGTGGCTGCTGCTACGGGTATCTTTTCTGATGCCCGAAGTGCAACATCAACCCCTGAGCTTTCCAGGAGGGCTGTCGTTTCCACTCCTCGCCTTCCGCTCTATACCCTGTGGAAACCGGAAAAACCTACTGCTTCAACTCCACGCCAAGTTCTGATCGATCAAATGACCACGGTCTATCTCTCTCTCTCTCACTCTCACTCTCACTCTCTCAAGTTTATTCTCCTTTCATCTATTGCCTCTGTGGTGCTTTTCTGACTTTGTTTCACTGCATAGTCAGGTTCATCGAGCGTAATATCCTTAATGTTATCAGAGGTAGAGGGTTATTTTTATTTTTGTGCAGCCACCTCATGCTTTTATGGTTTCCCCTGGAGTATCCACAGTACGCTGCTCCGCTGGTTTTTATTAGCTCCAGTCTCGCATACCTCGCTAATCCTTTACTTATCCATACTTATATTTATCCATACTTATTTTTGCAATGTTTGTCTTTTACACTGCTACGACCAATGACGTCAAAGTTTGCATCGTTGGAGTGCAATGAAAATGACCTCTTTTCCTCGTGTACCCGAGAACTTTGTAGGGATGGATTATGGACTTATTGGAATGTAACCAATATTTTTCCATTTCTAAACATAATAATTATTCAAAGTCACGTTTTATAAATTTTTCAAAAGTTGCTTAATATGCAAATACTGGGAACTGTTTACACGAATTTCGGAGCTCAAATTTGCCAGGGGATGTTCGATAATGAAAACTAACATTTTCGTTGCGAACCAATCATGCAAATTTACGTCGTATCGCTTGGCCTTTTTCCGTTGAATGATTCATCCATAAAATGCTATAAATTCTTCATTATATCTATCATGAAACAGGTATTTCATGTAGCTCGATACACGTTGGGTAATTCGATGTGTACCCTCACGTATGGGTTTGTGGATCAGTGTGTAAACGCGGATTACGGAAAATGAGTAGCTGGAGAAAATCCAGCACTAACATCGTTTGCCGAAGCTTCTCATCCACCGGTGAAGGGGATACGCTAGTATCCCTCTCATTCATCCGGGCGATCAGCTTTCGTAATATTCTATGAAGAAGATTTTCCCTAACTCATCCCGGGAGCACTTTCTGTCGGACGGGTCGATAAACGTATGCACATAGGATAAATATCATTTCGAGCATAAAGTTCAAGACAGAATAATCTCAGACTCCATCGACTCGCATATCTAGTGTTTAGATTTAAAATCGTAGTGGAAAGTGAAGATAAAACGTAGACCGTAGCTTGGAACCTCTTAATACCTACTATTCCACTTTAGCCCCATGAACAAACGTAGACAACCAATGCTAAGAAAGCTCCAATCGGATATTGACCGAAGGTGTGCGGAATGGAACTCCAGAATCCAAGAGAAGGTACTTTTCGATGAATTTGTCTCTGGTCGCGATCACACTGTGTACAGAACGTATCACCATGCGGCTGTCTTCCCATTAGAACACGGTTTCCTGGCTGTGTATCCCTGAGTACATAGACGAGCGCGCATATGAGCCGCATATGACCCCAGGATGTTCCTACCACCTCTAGAGCAAACAGGGACGTCACGGACGTACAATCTCGCGCCAGTAACTCGCCCTGATACTATGATCTCGCTCCTAGCCGTAGTCTAGATGCGTTATAGGGAGCGAGAAACTGCTTCGCTACCCTATCCGGTAATACGTTCTATTCGATGTACGGTCCTGTGCGCATATATTCGGTAATACGTTCCATTCGGTGTGTGGCCGTGTTGGCGTGTACTGACGGAACGTTGGTGGCTCGCATGAAGTGCCTGCACTTAGCTAGGCTGCGTGTACAGAGAAATAGCTGTAGATACTGTGAAAGTAGCTTCCTGATATGTATTTGTAATTGGACGGGTGTACCTGTATTATACCGACAACGATTTCGGGATACAACGGTCCGTTATATCAAAGCTGAACAACAGCAACACCGCTGTGATTAGACTGCCCCATTGGCGGCAGGTTGCAATCAACGCCGCAACAACATACCACGTTTGGTTCTGTTCATACCGTTGGGCTTGTACATCCTCATTGTTCATGCTCCATCTAACCATTCCAACCTGATTCACCGTCTACAGCGACCACAGCGTTCAATCCTTCCGTTCTCCAAAACCGGGATTATCAGGCGTTCGCGTGTCAGTGAAGCAACCGTCCTGCTTGTCATGCTTGCCGCTTTGTCCCGCCATATCCAATCGTCGTCATAGGTCTTCCCAGCTTCTTGGGAAGTCTCGGACAACTTGGGATTTGGAAATAAGCGTGCGCAGCGGTCATTGCGGAGACGACTGGTCTTCGATGAAGACTCGTTCGCTACTTGCGCAGCCGTATGAGGTCAACGAGGTTCTATTGAAGTTATCTATTATCTTTATAGATATTTTATTTAGTTTACGTTTGATGGAGAACTCTAAGCTTCACCTGTAGGGAGAAATCGCCCATTTCCTTTTTCTATATCTGGAACTTTTATTGCGTTCGGTAACCCATAAGGCTAAGCAATTTCTCTCGTGAACTTTGAACGGTCGTTCGCCTTGTCAACACCCGGAAGCCCGACTCACGTTTCATCGTATCGATCTTTAAGCTACAACGAATACGCAAGGCGCACTTATGACTAAATTCCAACAATGCTAGACATAAGTTTCACGTATACGTGGGATAACTGCGAGAGAAGTCTCGCCCGGGTCAAATGGGCTACAGATGGATTTTATAACGGTCGCCCGGAGATACTTCCACCGGAAAGCACCAGCTCGGAGCCTCCGGGCTCATGCGAAACACGAGGCGAAATAACGCTCTGCGAATTGCTTATATGGGCTTACGAACGGCCCCCCCCCCCAACGTTTTCCATCCGTCGGAGCTTTATTGAATTTTAACCGAGAACGCATTTTCCGCGTTTCAACTTTGAGAGTTGTCGGGCGTGAGAAAAGTCGAGCTTGTTTTCACCGTGCAAAAACGGTTCACCGTGTTACCATGTGCAAATATGAGAGGTACGTGCTATGTGGCGAAACTTCGTCAACTTGACGTCAAGCTATCCGTTTGGGTGGTGGCTTCTCTCGATAGTTTCGAAACCTCCAATGGAGAAGTAATCGAGATACTGGATAAATGCTTTATCTTCTGCCGGTTGTCAGCAATCAATGTCTGTATTAATTTCAATAATCGAATAGTTAGGTGACTAAAGTGTTCCAACCAAATAACTCAACGGCTGAGTAAATCCAGCCCTCGGTCTGCTAGATATTAACGGTGGTACCTACCCCTTCACCCAGCCGTGAAGAAAATATGATAAATCCAATTGAATTATTCAACTCAACTCCGAGGCTAATGAAATTACTTCAGGCAACTTTTAGCCGAATCGAATTAATTTACCGTGGTGCTTCTGGTAGGTCTAGTTAGTACGCCGGGTCGTTTGGCAGCTGGTACGGTCTTGTGACTTCGAATAAATCTAAAAGGACCACTTCTTCCACCCTCCGTCTTGTCAAATGCGGGAATTGCGGCGTTCTTGATTCGAGCGTTGATGCCCGTCTTGTTCTCGTTTGATGCTTAACAGAACTCGCCAATGAAACAGCTGAAACGGCGCGGCTCAAAAAATAAAAAAAAACAATGAAAGAGAAAGAAACCTCAGCTTCCCTTGAGGCTCACAAGATTCGTTCTTGTTTCTCTCGACCTGACCCACATCAATTCAGGTATTCATTAAAAGTCGGAGTTCGTAAGCGTCGCCGGTTGGCGAATGCACAAGTACACAAAAAGGTAAGAAGTAGCGTGTCGAACGTCGACGATTTCCTCACCGGATGTTTCGAAATTTCGTACCGGTTTAGGTGGAAGGAAAGTAAAAGCGAAGAGTAAGGTCGATGTGAATAAAGTACGGGAGAAAACCTCAATTGACTATGCACACTGGAACCTTTCGAACGCGAACGCTTCGAAGTTCGTGCAAATCGTGTGATAGGGGGCAAGAACCATTCAAGAATAAACGTAGATTCGATCTCCAGTGATCCTCCAGTCAATGCCTGATTTCAGTCTTACGACCCTACATGTCGCTGAGTCAAAACGGATTTCAGGTACAGTCACCAGTCTCCGGAATGTCAAATTCACGGATAAAACTCAGTCATTGGGTACGTTACGAGGGAATTTCTTCCAAATATGGAAGGATTCATCGACCTCCAGAGTCATTTGTAACAAACTTATTAATTCTTTTTTCCGACGCGAATGAAATTTCCGGTTCATTAATTACAGTCCTCGCAACGTGGAATCATCTTCAAAATACCCTACGAATAATAGCTATGTTTCGCATCAGTCTTTTAATCCTCTTTTTAGCGTCTTCCAACATTGCTGTACCACGGAACAGGGAAGATCGACATGTCTCCGAGCGATATTACGCTCTGTCTCAGGTTCCCGTTAATAACGCAGTTTCTGGATGTCGGAAGTTCAGTACAGTAGGGCGGACTGGAAACTTGTTGCGAGAAAGCTTCTCCGTAGCTTTCAATCAACCGCTAAAGCACGAAGCTGACTGCGTCTGTAGGTACATTCGACTGTTCGTGCGAGGAAAGTTCGCACTAGGCGGATGGCATCGGAGCACTTTGCGGGATGCAATGTTATGCAATAAATGCGGGGTAAGCAAAGCGACACAGGGTACTCTTCCACGAGAACTAACGTATATCACCGTTATTGCGTCCGCTTTTCTCAGCGTTTCTCCAGGGGAACGCTTAACGAGGTCTTTCTTGGAACTCTTTGAGAGTCTTAAGGGGTCGCGATGGTCCGCAACGTGATCTCGTTTCCCGCATTTTGTAAGCGGCTTTCGAATCGCGCACCGTTTAATAGAATCGCGCGTAAACCGGTTCAGTGGAAAAGACAATTTATCGCTTCGACCTGCCGGCAACTGGAAGTCCAAGTTTCCGCGCATACTCTTGCGGAAAACGTTCAGGATGGGATCACATTGTGTTTGAAACACTGGGATGTGTACGTGTGAGCATGGACATTCCCGAGATCCGTGTGGGTTATCACTTCGTGTTATCACAGCTTCCTGCGTGTTATTATTATATGCTGGGGTGGTAGTCATAACTTCTAGCGCGGGTATGTACCAGGTCTACCTATAACGATAATAACAATACTTGGGCGATTGTCGTTAAAGAGCGCTCGGCGTCCCATACGGAGGCGCTTCAGTACCCTTGATTTATCGCTCGCTACCCCCACGACCATGATTCTTCCCTACAGACCAATTTCGTTCACGAGGCTTCCTCATTTTTTAAATGCCTGGTACGCACCCTCCAGACCGCAATCGGAGATTTCCAACTAGGTGTTCTTCGCGCCGTGGACCGTACGACTGATAGCTCTTATTTCCGAACTCGGTGGAACTTTTTCATTGCCACCTGCCACGATCGAACGTTCGCTCCACCGTCACATGTATCAATGAACTTTGATTTATTTGAAATCAGCCAGGAGGAGACCAATTCCGTTGACAAATAGTCTTCAAGGGACCTTTCTGGGTAGGTACGTAACAGCTCGTTTCAGGAATCGATCCCATCAGTGTCGATTGTTCCGGAATCAAGCGTATCAATCTCAATCATCTCGGAATCAATGCTGGCAATGTCTGCCATTCTGGAAAACGTCAATTACTCAGAATGTTCCGAAAAAACGATCGTATTCTGGAATCAATCCGCTCAATGTCATCGTCAGCCTTCAATTTCGGCCTAGTAACTTACTTGTGTTACAAACACAATCAGTGCTTGTCTTTGCGGCACAATCTTGGTTACCCTCTCACCGAGCTCGTTCATCGAAAAATTCGGTCAAGTTGCTGGGGTCTCCAGTGGCAGTTCAATTACTAGACAGCTAGCCGAATCATCTCGGTGGTTAACCTCACGAACGAACATGGTTGATGAGTTTTCGAGGTGCGTTCACGAGTTCGCTAGGACCTTGGGAATAATCATCGGCACGGCTCGCTTGAGCCTTTTGCAATGTCTCGTGTGGTCGTTCGCGCAACACCAACCGCTACGCTTCTACGGTCACCTACAACTGGATGAATCGCGTCAAAGAAGAGTACGCGGAGGCGGCCGTTTCGAACGAGCATTGCCGGGGCAAAACTAACCTCGGCAACGGAACTCGAGGGGTAATTGGAGCGAGAGGAAAGTGTAAAGCGAGGGTGTTACTCCCGACGGGTATACACTCAGCGGTTACCGGAGTTGCGAAGAAGAAGCTTCCAGTAGACACTGCGCACCGAGTATGGATCTCTATGCCCGTGTATGTATGTGTATACACGGTAGACGAGGTGGAAAACACGAGGCTGACAAATCCGAGTGTAGATTCACCGGAGTGTTCTTTCCATTGTACCACCTGGAAATCTACAGCTTCTTATTAGCGACTGCAAGTACGTCTCGTCAACTGTGTCGTACGCTCTACAACTTGCCGTCGAGGAACTTCCAAGATCCCGAACTTTCAAGTGAACATACAACCTTACAATTCATAATTTGATGTTAACATTGAACGAGAACTGCTTTCGTTATTTGTCCAGCATCTCGACGAGTCCTCGTGCAATTTCGATGATATTGTCGAACTTTCAGCTAGTTTTGATAAAACGGAAACACAACTACGGCAAATGGATCCTGTACCAGGAGGCCGAAAGTTCGTAGGCGCGATGCATCAAAGAATCAAACGTATCGAACAGACAGAGGATACGTTTGACCTCAAAGATTCTAAGACTTGGCTTTTACCTTTGATGCTAACAGATTTTAGCATCTCATTGAACTTGATAAATTTGAGGGTGGTAGAGTTTAAACTAAAAGAGTTCTACGTTCTAAGCCTAATCTCTGAATAGATCCACCGGTTGGACGTAAAAAAAAGTTCTAATAGCACATAAGCGCAATGTGCACTACAAAATACATCTCCTCCACCAAATCTCCTTTTTTCCACTTTCCCTGTGCCCTCCTGGAAAAGGAAGTATAGAACGAAGAACCTCCCGATGGTAAAGCTCTCGACAATGGACGACCATTATGGAATCGCGAGGGATGCGCAGTCGCTTTAGAATAATAAAAATTCGAGAGATTCACCCATGTCGAGACTAAATCCCACCAGGCTAACGTTCGATTTTACCGTCTGTCGGAAACTGCGTTTCGAATCGTGCAGGACCCTACAAGTGGTGATCCTACCCAGTCTTGCACGAGTTTACGAGGGCACACCAGTTGTCGTGACGACCCACGGAAAACAACCCCTATATAGTCGCCAATAGAACAAGGGGGTGATAATCCAGAGACTGGAGGCGCGTGGGGCGTTTCGCAGACGCCATTACCTCATGTATGACGCGGAACGACGCGTGATCCCAACAAATGCAAACTCCTGGTACATTCGCTCGCCTGGCACTTGCACCGTTCCCCCTTTCTTACCAAGAGGGTTGATGACGATCGCGGCTCACTCCGTTCCCCTTTCTTCCAGCTCCGATACTTCTCACCCTCTCTCTCTTTGGTAGATTGCGTCTCGAGAAGTGGCAACCACCATGAGTGAAACCCTGCAAATCACTTTGTTCGGATTCTCTCACGTTCAAGTGAGAACTCTACAATGGTGATGTATCCTTGCTCTTATCCAATGAGTAATTCATCCTATGCCTTTAGACATTCGTCTAACGTCGAGACAAACCTACCTTTGATTGAATCCACAAACGCCACTTCGGTCAATTGGTGCTTGAGCTTTCTTTCAGCAATTAGCGTATATGTTGCTTTTCTCGAATTACGTATCAGCGTTTGATCAACATTTGCAACGCTGGACATTCCAGAGTTCGAAAAACGGAATATTCGTTTTTTTTTGTTATAAATTCGGATCAGCAGCATCGCTGAAACGATTTTTAGGATTATTTCATGAAAATTACAGAATTTTACAGAACATCTTCAGGAGTTTGGATATTCACACTTTACCCTGATACGAATTTGAAAAATATTGTATTCTCTGTACCATGGAGATTGCCCTTTTTTTAAATTGCCGAATTAAAATTTCGAATTTAAATTGACTGTAGGGTTATTACATTTTTGAATGAAAATATTGTATTCCCCATCCTATTATATCAATTTTTAAATTTATGTAAAAAATAATAAATTTAACCCTAATTGTAAATCTGTTTTTGAATTTCTTTTCTATTTTTGTCCTTTCAATCTTTTCGATCTCAAGTAAATTCAATCTGAGTTTTAAATTCAACGAAATTAATTGATTTACATTTGATCATTTCTCATAATTCTCCGCATACATGATTTATCGGAAACGTAAATTCATTTCACTGATCCCGAGTGCACAAAACATCGATTGGATTATCGCGCTAATGGCAGACGATACTTCATACGTACCGCTCATAAAAGCGACCGAGGCGACACACCGTAACCTAGATTACCGCCGCGTACTATCGTCGGCGAAAGTGTGATGAAATTATGAGGCTCAAAGAAGAAACTATTTTTCTTCAGTACACAACGCACACAACGTGGTCCGTGCCCGCGTTCCATTCCTTCCCTTTTCCCCGTAATAATCCCTTCAGGTTTGTGGGTGTGCCACAGCCGAACCAAGGGTGGACGTTCCGGGGTTGGAACAGTCGTTGACGTCATTCCGCTTTGCTAACTCCGTTACTTTTTTTTTCTTCTTTTTGATGCATTAGCAAACAGGGCGAGGAATGATCGATTTAGAGAGGACTGCCTCATTTTTATCGCTACCCCAAGAGCACTCGATTAATTTCGAATCCAATACCACTCGATCGTAAACCTTAAATAAATTTTATCGTCGATATTATACTGCAAATGAAATTTTCCAATATCGCTACATTGGCCACATTAATTTTTTTCCCTTGGCAATCTTGAGCCACGAGAATCACCCATAAAAGGTTTTTATAACTCTTATTTAGCCATTGAGTTATTATTTGTATTAGAATTATTATGAAAATAAAGAGTAAAAAATAAATAGATTGTTATGAATGAAAAAATAAAATGAAACAGTAACAGTTAAATAAATAAAAAATAAAAATTCATTATTACGTGAATGATGATTCAGCTTTATCGTTTTCTGCGGAAAAACTAATTCAATGTCTGGTTTAACCGATTTAACAACAATTTCAACTTTCTTTTTGACAGTATAGAACGGATCCAGAAATTTGTAAATTCAATTGAGAAAATTGATTCGTATCGAAGCTGTCTTCAATTTTTCAATAATTATTAATTGCCTCACTAGGCAATAACGAAATGGAGAGATTTTGGACGTTCGCGTCAGGAAGGTTGGAAACTATTGGCGTTCGTGTGGCTACGCGTTGAAACCTGCTCGCTCACGCTTTCATGACAAACTCCAGATGGCCACCCTCAAACGCCCAATTGAAGCCCAAACATCGCGCTTGTATGGAAGTCATCGTCGAATGGAAGGGACTGGACTCGTGCCACGTTCGATACCTGCAGGGTGCGCTATGTCGAAGGTCACACCTTCTTTCTCCTCCCATCGACCTGCCGCCCAACCATTCCAACCCTCTTTCAGTTAGTGGCAAACGGTGCGAAATGTTATTAAGTTTCAAATTCCGTGTTCTACGAGGCTCGTAATACGAAAATTACTCGAACGTTTTTCAGAATTCTTATCAGAGATTCATCAACAAAGTTCAGATTATTTCGGAATCTCTTTGAAATTAATCGAATTACGATGCGATTGGACAATTAGGTCAACGAATTCATTTTTTTATTTATTAAACAGATCACGTGCTTTTTTTGAGACAGCTTTTTCATTTTGTGACGTCACTCAATTAATAACGATATCATCGTATAAGACTTGGTTCGATTCTCTTTGCTTGGATATCACGAAAAGTGCCCCGAGTAAAATGTTTCTGGCTGCGCCGTTTTGTTCGAGTGTCAAAATTGCAATGGGACTTTGGTTTCATAAATGTTTGCAGGGCGAATGAAGAACTGTTGCTCAGAAATTCAGCCACCATAAAAATATTTCCATCGCAAATCCACTTCCGAGATGGTTTTCGAAGTTTTCGAAATTTTTTAGATGCTTTCGTATTATATCACCAATTGCTAGATTCATTGACACTTGCGCATAAGCTCTGTACTTTATAATTTCCCAGCGCGTTACCTCGTGACGTTACATCCACCAGAGCCCGTACCGTTGTTTAACGTCAGTCAAAGTAGAATTTGAATTTTCGCGACATAAAAATAATATGTAGAATGGTAGAATTATATATAGATATGAAGAATTACTATATATTTCGAAAATAATTATGTTAAAAATGATATTATATTTGATATTTATTAGAATTTTAATAATTTACTTTTTTTTAATAATTATATTTACTATATTATAGATTTAGGAGAAAAATATTAAAAAATATTAATAACTTTATTTAGTGTTCTATCATTTAGAAAAATGTATCTACATATCATAATATCTAATTATATCACGATAAAATGATGATAAAAAATATTTAAATATCAGAAATAAATTCTATCATTTGGAATTTATATTTGGAATTATTTTTTAAGAAATCCCACCCCTCTTGTCCTTTTGTTTGGCTATCACAAAATCACAATTGTAGAATAAAAAAGTCTTTTTTTTTTTCTACAACCCAATTACGTGTTGTAACCAGCGAGCTGAGGGGCTTTACTTTGATCCGTCAAAGGCCGCCAAAGACGAGCCCTTTAACGCCAACCTTGTGCGAAGGTCGTCACATTTTTTGGAGCACAAAGTTTCTCCATTGAAACGTCCGCGAAGGTAGATGGGCGGAAAATCCGATCTGCGGCCAGGACATCTCAAAGCGAACACGTATTGGAGGTCGAAGGTGACTCTCGCCATCCACGAATTTTTTTTTTTTTCAGCTACAGTTCAGACGGGAAAATTTCGCTCGGCTTCTCATCGCGACACGGGAATCCAAATTCGATCCGCTCAGCGGGACTGTCACGCGAACTAGCCCTGGCCATTCCCCTCACTCCGATCGTGAGGCTGATACCCATCCCTTTAAACTGTGAATCGTGCCTGCGTTTGACGTTCGCGTTTACGGCGGTATTCGATCGAGCGTCATTGCGGCCGCTGCTCGATACTCGCTATGAAAATAACACGAAATTATTGGCATCTTTGAAAACCCATGAAATTTACATTTTCAAAATGCCAAATTTTTTGGGCTTGTATAATATGTGGATAAAAAACATTCGTATAATAGGAAATCTTTAATTTTCTTGGATTATTCTTTATAATAATTTCATTTTGTAATTAATTTTAACGTAAGTATGAACAGATAAAAACTGTTTTTCCATAAACGACCATTGAAAATTCATATGTTTATAACTACTGAATTATTTAGTGAAGAATTTGAAAATCATTACTTTTCTCAAGACCTATCATACCTCAAATTTTCAAGAATTTTCCCGATTTTTTTTAGTGCCCGGACAGTAATACTTTAAACGTGGAAACAAAGCCAAAGCTAATATTAAAAATTAAAATTAAAACGTGTTCGTTTTCTGTTTTTGACTAATTCGAATGGTCAAAATGAAGGACGACTATCATTCTCCATGTTTAAATGTTCCTTACTAAATATTATTAAATATTAAATCACTAATCTTTTCAAGAATAAATGTTGAATCGTGATTTCAATTATCTTGCTCATTCTTGGAATTAATAATTCGAAATAACCTTCATTTTAGGCATGTCACGGTAGATCAACCCTTTAACCTTATTGCTATTTTCTTTTTCCATTTTTACGTCAGCACATCAATCCATTCAATCGACATTTATGCCAAGGCTCACCCTAATGGTTCGTTTGAATCGTTGCGTTTGTGTCTTCTCGTTGTCGACGGGAAAATTGTTCCGTACTGGCAAATTTTCTGTATCCATAGATTTCGTTCCATTATGTACCGTGAAGCGACACGCGTCAGCGCAGGTAGATGAATTGTGCAAAGGAAGAGAGAGAGAGAGAGAGAGAGAGAGAGAGAGAGAGAGAGAGTGGGACTGGGGGGGGGGTTGCCAACGAGAAGGTGCAAGAAGGTTATAGATCGGAAATGGAAACTCTCCAGTGCACGAATGGAATCGCAGCGGAGCAATTTATTCCGACAGTAAGTCTGACAGTAACGGGACGAAGATTTCGAATCTCATCGTTTTCGAACAGATTTCCCTCTTTTTTTTATCAGTTTTTCTTTCATCGTCATCGTTCTTCGTAAAAATAATCGTTGATGAAATAATTTTGCCACATTGGCGTCATTTCGTCGAAATAATTATAATTGGCCTTCCACTTGTTTTTTTATTGGGATTTTCACGCATTTATACTCCCAAGGTAAAAACATTAAAATAAATCTTTCTTTGTTTTATATTTATTTGAAATTTAACGTAATCCCTTAATTCTAAATTTTGATGATTTTTTTTCAGAATTCGCGATGATCGAGCTCCATTTATTTTGCAATTATTAAAGTCTGCGTAAGCTGTTTCCCAAAAGCGACCTTCTGGAATTCAAATGTTTATACCAATTTAATGGTACAGTACAAAAAAAAATAATTCATGTATTATTTAATTAAGAACTATAATTCTTGAAATGAATAATAATTTTTGCGATTTTTTAATATCAATTTAAAAATACCCGAAACGCTTTTTTTGACTTCTGGAACGAAAAAATAAGATCGATTTTCGGCCAGAAGAACAAAATCATTAATAAATTCATCGTGTCCTTCGTTATTTGTTTATCACGATCATTAGATTTGAATTATTTCGATCTTTTATTCATTTTTCGACGAAAGGATTAATGCATTTTTTTGCCGTCTCCCAATCAGTCGGCATTCAAGAATGGGCGTGGAAGCTTGAATAGAAAGAACGAAATTTTAATTCACGGGAACGAGGATGCGGAAAATTATGGACCGCGATTTCCCGAGGGTTGGGGCTTACCAGGGTTTCTGATCTCCTGGGTTGGCATTGCCGCTAAATTTCTCGCGTGTTACGTCTATATTCGTATGTATTTATGCATAGGTATGGAAAATGGAGTTTATAGGGAAAATATATTCGTGCGCGATGTATCGACGCAGAGGCGTCTACCTAATTAACGCTGTATAATACAACCCATCAGCGAGTACTGCTCGCAGACCGGTTCGTTAATCAACTTATGACAACCTCTCTCTCTCTCTCTCTATCTTTCTCTCGTCACAAATAATCGCGGTAATCGAAGCCGCTGCGATAATCAATAGCTGTCCCCAATTTATCATAAATTTAACTTCACTTGGCTCAATCAAATGAATGTACAAAAGTTCGATAAAAAAAAAAATAAACGATAAAAAGTAATATCAGTTTTGACGAAATTCTAATTCGATTTCCCCCCTGAAGTTTGCAGGGCGCGAGGGAAAATGGAAATCCTCGGAACTTTCTCGGAAATGAAAATGAGACGAGGATCATGAAACTTGGCACGATTCTCGTCGCCAATTAGCGGCGCGACTTCATTAATTTGCAGAATTTTTTAACAACGGCCAAAATTAATGGGCGTAGGTAGGTGGGGTACGTTATGAACCGAACGCTACTGAGGTGCATTCAATTATAGCAATACGTATACCAACGTGGGTTTTTCACGGTTTGTTCTATTCCTTCAAATGCCACTTGGCATGGGGCAATCCCCAATTTTTTCGGCAGATGAAAACATGTGCAGTTTTAGAGATCACAATTTCACCAATTGGTAGTTTCAAGCCTGGCAGTTGTTTCGACCTTGGCGAACAACTTAGAAGTTCAGCTTCAATATGCAATTGCTGCAATGTACATCGAAGCTTCATCTTCTTCAAGAGTTTTGGTTACATCCGCGGTATCCCAATTGCCTTGAAATTCGGCAAGGACGTACCAGAGATTACGAGAAACGGAGGACAGATGTGACAGTTGCACGCATCACTTTATCATTAGGTTGGTTCGTTAGGAATTCACGAGCCAAACAAACGTCCCGCGAGCGCAAACAAGCGGAAGAACGCCGGGTCGACGCCATATTGGATGTTTCCTTATCGATGACTCGCGACGTTAATTGACAGTCCCATTGGGGACTGTTGATAACGAAGCACAGCCGTCGAGGACGAACAGGTCGACGGTGTTAATCACTCGTTACCTCCGAGACCGCGACGCAATTCTCCGAATATTTTAAGAATGCCAACTTTTCGCGTTGCCGTTCGACCTTAGCTTCCGGTATATCGCGAGCGACGCTTTCGTCCAGACGCCATTTTACATTTTTTTTTCTTTTTTTTCATTCTTTTCCATCCGTTTCCGGTGCGACAAGGGCGTCGCGCGCGTGAAATAAAAGAAAAACAAGAAAGCGGAAACTGTCTCGGAGTCAACACGAGCCACGAGCGTAACGGCCACTTGCCTAAAGCTCCGTACAATGGCGAGGAGAACTACCGGGGTTTTTCGAGTCGAGCTCAACCTTCCCCGCTACTCGTCAGAGCTTTCGTGCTTACGGCCACGGACACTTAAATCGACGGTATATACGAGCCTCCCCGTCTATAGGTTGCGCCACCTTTCAGACGTTTCATCTTCACCAACAATCACGTTGAAGTTTACACCAATAAAAAGCTATAAAAATCTCTGTCCGGTGTGCGTATTTCTTTGTTGTTTGAATAATTCATAATTATCGGGGACTTTGAAGAGACCTTCAACTCTTTCCAAGCGCGTGTGAGGGACATCCTGTTATCGTTTAGAAACTTGATACGATCAAGAAGTTGAAGTTACAACGCATGTCAGTTCTGTATGGATTTTTCTTTATAAAAATGATTCCGAATTATTGAGCGCGTTCGAGAGACTCCTACTCTTCCGAATCGTGACGCATGACAGTGGTGACTTAGCGATTTACACGGTGAATCTATGTGACTAGACGAATCGAACGACCTATGATATGTCCCGGTGACGGCTTTTGTCAAGTAACGTAAAATATATGTTAGGTTCGCTAAGAGAGACGCGCCGCACTAATAAGTGTATTCAAACCAGTCTACTGTCGACATACGTGACAGTAGGAAAACCGCGATTTTCATGCTCACTCTGTACGATTAGACGAATTGATCGATCCATTATTCGTACCGGTGACGGAATTTGTTAACGAATAAAAAAAAGTTTTACCAACGCATCAGGTCACGCTGCCGATATATAAAAATTCATTGAAATCCGTCCGCTGTCGAAAGGTATGACAGTAACAACTTCCCGATTTTAATGCTTGTTCTACATGATTATAAGATTCCATCAACCCATGATTCATCGCGATAACGGATTTTGTTGATGAAGAAAAAAATGGGATCTACGACTCGAATCGTCTTACTCCAAAAACCACATTTACTCAAGACCATCTGTTGTCAATACGCATGCCAGTAGTGGGTTTATGATTCTTATGTTTACTCTACGTAATTAGGCAAATCTATCGACCCATGATTTATCCCGATAGCGACTTTTTTTGAAACAACGAAAAAATATTTTCTGCGCTGGTACGGCAGATTCGACAGATCCACGAGAGCAGTGATGGTGTGGGTAATCCCTAAGCTGTTGTACTGTGTTATAACAGCGGAATATGTACAGTCACACGTAAAATAAACTACGCTTTAGCGACCCCGTTTACTAGGTATGTCTGCCAGTTTTACCGTTATAAAAACGAGAATTTTGGTCGATGTGCAGTTTTCAATAGTTTTCTATTAGGCTGTTTCTTTGATCAGCCAAACTGGAAGACAACTTGGCTCCGAGTTGTACAGGACACGGAAGGTCCCGTACATCGTTAGGAAATGATTTTTAGGTCACGAAGCGAGCCTGTACGAAACGCGAGTGGCTGTCACGACACGGGAGACGCGCACTCGTCGGGAAATCACGTAGACAGGTATTGTGCGTCGTGTATCACACCCTCATCTCCTCAGTCTCGCTTGTTCAGGTGTCTTCCTGCCATGACACCCTACGTGTGCTCTCCTCCAGAGCACACAATCCCTTACTCTTCATCTTTTACAATTATTTCATCCTCCTCACCTGATTATCCCTTTCGTTTGTTGTTTATTAAACGTTATCGTTAAAATAGTGAAAATTGCTAGACGCGTAGTAGCGAAGTGTAAATATCAAACAAAATTCGTCATTCGGCACCAGGAATAGTACGAAAATTGAAGCACATCCGTACCGGCTCGTTGGAATTCGACGTTCCGCAGACTTTTATCTCAGTTCTCAAATACGCGCGCTAGCTCGAACTCACAAATTGATATGACCCGGTTGACTGTCCCGAGGCTTTCGTTGCTTCGTCCCATTTCGCGAAAAAAAAAACATAAAAAAACTTCGAGAATATTTTCCCAACGAAGTTTCGCTTATTATTTCCGGTTTACATCCGCCTGTCGAAGGAAAAGCAGTGTCGATCAAC
Organism: Ophioninae sp. A BG-2022a; assembly: GCA_030523105.1. NCBI lineage: Eukaryota > Metazoa > Arthropoda > Insecta > Hymenoptera > Ichneumonidae > Ophioninae sp. A BG-2022a. Next base: position 15,643 of record JAPYZI010000389.1, on the reverse strand, counting down.
ATTGCCGGCTGGTAGAAAATTTAATTATCGAACTCCTACGTCTAGGTCACGGACTCGCTCGGGTTTTGATTTTTCGGAAATAAAAGAATAGGGGAATTCATTACTGTAGTAATATGGTTGGAGTTTTATGGGGTTGCGAAGGAAAGATTCGGTATAACAGTATCAATAGTGACGAAAGTAAAGTTCCATATTATTAAACAATATCGATTTTTGTAACGAAATACTTAATTTCTGGTGAAAAATATCATCGATCAAATTTTTGTAGCATCATGCCCAATGCTATTCCAGCTTGATCCAAAAAATTGGGTGAGCTTCAGAAAAGTAAAGATTGCAGAAAAAAATATTTATTTTATGTTAAAAACTACAAAGGGCAATTTTTTTTATTCACACATTGATTCACACATGAATTTAAAAATGAATTTAAAAATGATTCACACATGAATTAAAAAAAAAAAATAAAGATCTTCAATTTGTTTCAACTAATCTTTACGCTTTTTAACTTACCTTTAATACAGCAGATATCTTTAAGCAATGGATTTTTTCATTGAACGCATCTTCAGCATTGTCGTCTTTCCCTCTCTTTACAAGTTTCCCTATATGTGTGCAGATCCTTCGTAGATCAGTTTTCAAGGCGTAAGTACCAATGAGCCATTTTATTTCCTGTGGGTTGGAAAATTTCACTTGCAAATTTTGAAACTTTAAGACGCAGGAATATGTGCGAGAGTATAATACAAACACGCGCTAACGAACTCATTAACCCAGAGACCGTGCACGGAAATGAACCAACGAGAACGATGCTATTTCTCTTCTTTTTTTATAAGCTTCACTTCTCTCTCTCTCTCTTGCTTCTAGCTCTCGCCTTTTAGTTTCCTGGGCGGTCTCTTTAGGGTAACGTCACAAGGTTGCATACTCCAGATTTTCTCCACGCAAAAGCCTTTTCTCTTCTCACAACGGTCGTGCTTTTTATACCCTGCTCGAGGGTTCAAATTGGCTGATTGCGTTGTTTCCTTTTTCTTTTTGTCCTCAACACGTTCGTCAGTGCTGATTCAATCGGCCATCAGAAATAATATAGCGCGTGTTGAAATCTTTTTTTTTTCGTTTTACCACGCTCTATCCATGCCGGAGTGCGCGCAATGAAGTATTAATATTTTTTCGTTGGAATGCAATAAAGGTCATTTCTTTATCACTTGACGACATTTTTTTAAAAACAATTTGCAGCTGATGTAATTATTATTTAACAAATTGCAGCTGCTATAATTATTATTTGTCAAATAAGTTTTCATTTTTTCGTATTTTGGTACAGCTAATCATGACTGCATCTCCTCTCAAGATTTTTTGAAAATGCGCTTCAAATAAATCTACGATCAAAAGTTGAACGAAAATATTGGCTGTAATTACAAATCAAATTTTTTATATCCATAAATGTATACCGTATGTAAAAAAACATATTTAAAAGTTAACGCTAGATACCGATATTGAATTTGAAAAAAAAAAGAATATTAAAAAGAATATTAGAAGAAATAAAATAATCCGAAGTATAAAAAAACCAATAATAAACTTTAATATTGTAAGTTTCAACATAACGTTAAATTTTCAACATAACTTTCATTTCATTAACGCAAAGCCGCGAGAATGAATTTTTTATTTTTGTTTATTCTATTTCGGCTGTCAAAATAAATGGATTTTTTTCTTTTATCGTTATTAGAGATTTATTATTACAATAGGCAAAAAGGCTTTTGATGCTGGTAGAAGTATATAAATGACAAGTCAAGAGGAGAAAAATCAATATGTCCGAACGATGGATCCTTTAAACGTCATCTCGTAAATGTTTCTAAATACTTAACTTCTCCACGCTCGAAACCCCATCCCGGCTTTGCCTCCATCAGGCTCCCCGCGTCGTCTGGGCTACGCGACATGGCTTCCAAGCCGGACGCGTAATGGCGGATCCGGCTTGTATCGTCGTGACGTTCGTTGTCGTCGCTACACTAGCCAAGTCGGGTATCCGCCAATTGCACACACATATCCCAACACGCGTTGTCCCGACATGCTGACTGGGACTCTCGCGCCGCCGGCCTTTAATAAATAAACGCCGGTGACAGTCGATATATGGATTTTCATACAGCGTCAGCTCGCCGTGACACGGAAATAGAGACGCGCATTCTTTGACGCGGCGCGAATCGCACGGGCGAAATATACGAACGGAGAATGTTCCGTTGTCTGTCACGAGCAGGGCGCAGGGGACGAGGGACAAATTCCAAAGGTACGCTGCCTGCGTGTGCGTTCGTGTGAAGGAAAGAGAACCATCTAAAGGTACGCAGGAAGTGTGGAAACCGAGGGAGAGAGATGCTTGTTTGTCCTCGGGACTATGTCTACCAGTCAATCGGTGAGCTCCGAACCGATATCTTTTACCCCCTTCCAAACATCCCGTGTTCCCTTCTTTCTTCTCCTGTTGTCTTTGCAAACGCAAACTGGCAGCCACCCCATACTGGATATGGAAACATTCGACTCGTCGGTTCGTAACTACCAGGCATGGATTTCTTTCATAGGTATCAGGCATGGATTTCTTTCATAGGTATCAGGCATGGATTTCTTTCATAGGTATCAGGCATGGATTTCTTTCATAGGTATCAGGCATCGATTTATTTCTTAGGTACCTACCAGGCATAGATTTCTTTCATGGGTACCACGTGCTGCTGTTCATCCCCCCGCGTCCAGGTTTTCATGGGATCCATGAATCGATCCACTTTTTATTTATTCAATAAATATCGTACTAAACGTACCTAGACTTAAATACGAGCCACATTCGAAACCCATTCTTTCGATGTCTATTTCCAACTTGGAATTTCGTTTCCATATTTCGATGCATTCACTACAGGAACGAAACATTTCTCGTCAGGCTTTGTACAGTTTTTACGTTGAAGACGGTAGGAAGAGTTACGATACTTGATAATTCTCTACGATCCACACTCTCGTTTCCCGGGCTTTATTGACGAAACTCCACGCAAAATATGTATGGTTTGACACGTCTCAAGCTCTTTATCACCTGTCACCAATCGAAGAATGTTATGTTCGTATTTTATTTCTTTTTTATACCTGCGGATCCGTTGCTTCGTGTTTTCCGATGGATTCGCCATATTGACAGGTTCCACGTTCATTTTTTAAGGACTGTCTATGCAGAGGGTGAGCTTTTAGGATTTGATGTTCCAGAGAAATGTTCGTATTTATTTTTCTTCTTTTTTGGCCAATCGAACTAAAGGATGGATGGTAGAAGAAAAATGGACGATGGGAATTTAAGATTGAACGAGAATCATATGGTTCGTCCTTCATTTACGAGCCTTGAAGAGTCGAGCGATTCTCGTGGTGCACCGGAAAAATGTCGATCAGTGATAAGAGCATCGCTCACGTCATACCCATGCCCTTTCCCATCGTGATATCGCCCCCCTCCCCCTCTCGCGTCTGGTGGTAAAACTTCGTCGAACGTTTCCGTAATTCGAGCAATATCGAATCTTCCCCTATGATGTGGTAGGATAGATCGTTGGGGAAATATTGGATCACTTTACGAATTCGATCGGGATGGAAAGTTATCGAACCCAACCAGGAAGGCATGGAATTCCAAAACTGCAAGAATTTCGATATTTGTAACAAAAATTCGATGGTTGTTTAAAAGCTGTGAAAAAAGGCTGAAATTTGAAATAAAAACTGGGTCTGTGTGCGAAAGCTGCGAAAATGGGCTGAAATTTGAAATGAAAATTTAGTCGGCGTTCGAGAGCTACGGGAAAGGGCTGAAATTTGAAATGACAATTAGAGAAGCATTGTAAAGATCCAAAAAAGGGCTGGCATGTGAAACCATACTCGTTGACCCTTTGGGTCATTCCGAACACGTATCTCTTCATTGGCATTTTTCGGCTTTCGTACACTCGTGTGTAATTGTTTTTTTAATTGTCAACTGAAGTTTGTTTCTCGATGTATTCAAAAGAGCCAAGATGTGTACTATGCTCGTATATGATTTCTTCGATCTTTCTTGCCCGATCATTACACCGTATCCAAAAATACACTCTGATTCGTCAATATTGGAGGACCAATATTTACTTCCTCACAAAAATTCATCTTTCTTTCCCGAAAATAATGACAGAACCATTCCCAAATATGTACATCAAAGTACCTTCAACCGAAGCCCGTAAAAAAATATTCGGCCCAATAACAAAAATTGAAAAAGGCAATCCAAAAGCAAACGTCCGTTGCGGGCAACGAGGCAAACGAAAACTTCATCCGGAATTTATGCGGGATAGAAAGTTCGCGAAAAAAGGGGGCAAAGATAAATAAATATTTGAGTAGTTTATGCGGGTGCTGTTCGGAAAACCGCGAAGACTTTTCGTACTTTAGTAACGCGGTTTCGAGGAATATTCAAGGAGGCCGGAATATAGGCTTGTATACAGGTTAGGATTAGTAAAATGGTAAGATTTACCTTGACGTTCCTCCACTGCCGAAATCTTTACGATCTTCACGTCCGAGGAATCCTCCAACCCTCAACGCCCACTTTTGGGACTCCGCGAGGTCCCAGTCCTTCCGGCCTACCACGCGGGCCAAATGGTAATGCGGCGCGAGAACCTTACCGTTTTTTCTTACTTCCGGAAACTGCGGTTCCTCCCCGATACTTGGGAGAAATAACGGGCCCAGGCCGCAGCAATCCCGAAGGTGCAAGTTCTCGGAGTGCCTCCGTGATCAGACCTGAAGAGAGAGAAAGAGATAGAGAGGAAACCTGCTCTCGTAAATTTTCAAGCTTACCGTGCACGTACAGAAGCCCTTGGAGAATCCCAAATGCAAGAATCACAAATCATGGATGAGGCGAAAGATCGGGGCTAAAAGAGAGAGAGAGAGGGAGAGGGAAAGAAAAAAGACAGGGTGAAAGAGAAAAAGGAGAAAGAGTTACATCGTCGTATTACCAAGATACGAGGGTTGCCGGAAGCAGCGAATAAGAAATAAAAAAAAATATATATATAACGCGTTATACCGGTGGACAACGATGCACGAAGCCGGAAGACTGTTCATGAAGGTTAAGCGGCGCGAATGAGTAAAAAAAACGTTGTGCAGCAAAAAGCGAGTACGGAGAAATAGAGGCAGGGACGTGCGGAAAGCGAATTAAATAGGACGAGCGTACAGTAATTGAGTGAAAAAAAGTAGAAGAAAAAGAACCGGGGAAACGGCTATACGGAAATGGATTCGTGTACTTATGGATATATGCGCGGATTATATTCGTTTTTGCAATATCTTAAGGATTTAAGATACTGGGAACACGCGAAAAAGTGTTTTTTAGAAAAAAGTTATTTTAAAGGAATAATTGAGATTACGGAAAAATTGATTGGACATTTATTTGTATTAACAATAATACGATGTGTTCCTAAGTTGGTTTAAAAATATTGATAACTAAAGCAGTTATAAAAAATGTCCTGATACGCAATTGGAAAAGAGAATGAGCGATTTTTAGAATTTTCTTGGTTTGAAAAGACAAAAAACGTTTTTTCTTTTTATAGATAATATTGGCTAGGTCTCAATCGGAAGAGGAAAAAGCGGCATTGGCCAAACTGGACATTCCGTCGAATGGCAACTGGAAAAAAGGGACGGCGAATGGTTAATTCTACCTTTCATTAAAAACTTTCTAAAATCAATAGCTCCACTTTGAAATTCTGCCAAAAATCGAAAAATAATCAACGCCGGAGGGACGAAGCGGTAGTTTTTCGGGAAGCCGATTGCGAGGGGATTTCAGAACGGAGTTTCGAGTGTGAAGGCAAAAAAATTGGAAATTCATCGAAAACGATTTTTTTGTTTTATTTATTCGTCGGTATTGAGGTATTTTTTCCCAGTACACATTCGAATTCACCATGAATGTTCTTCAAAAACCATGACCTTCAGTTAATAATCAAAATATCAAGGTTTCGATTCACCGATATTTGCAATCCCTGGAAATCGTTTTGCAATGCCTCGGATTGCAGAAAACATTTTCGATCATTTTTGAAACCACAAAAGTCACGGGATTTCGAATAACCATAGAAATACTTTGGTTTGGAGTATGAAAACTTTCGGGGATTTTACCAAACGAATTCCGACCGATTTATCGTTGATAGCCTAAATCGTGTCAAGCTGATGCAAATATTTTTATTTAAAGATGACGTCATAGATGTTTGTCCCTTTTTAACACTCCGTACTCTTCCGACGCGAAAACCAACGCTTCGCGACCTTACTGAAAATCAAGCTAACAAAAAGAGTAATAAAACGCTACAATGGGCGAAAAATAACGACAAAAACCGGGGCCGGGTGTGTAGAAGACGGTGAAACAAAAACGGCGCTGGAACGCGTCTAGTTGAAGCTGTAAGGGCACTGTGAAACTGGGACGCTTTTGCTACCGCCGCTTTTCTCTTGTACCCTGCCATCGTCATCGGCGAGTTCCATGCACCCGTTTTTTTTTTTTTTTTATAATCTTGTTTCTCTTTTCAAAACTCTTTAACAACAAAATTGTTTTGGTCTCGTTTTGTACGATGAAAAAGAAGATTTTCCTGAAAAGAAGGAATTCAAAATTCCCTCTCGAGTTTTGTACCCTTAGAATTAAATAAAAAAATAATACTTTTTAATTCCTCAATTTCTCTTTGTCAATGCGGGCTGCTAAGATTAGAAAATAAACAAACGTTTTAACGTTTTGTTTATTTGAAAAACTACGACTTTAATTTGCAAAAAATCCTCAGGGTAGAGATAAAAATTATTGAAAGTAGAAAATGAAGAAAAACGAATCGTTGCGTGCCAACGGTGCACATTTCAACGTCACTTCACAGGATTTTCCTGCGATAACGTTGAAGTATGAGATTAACGTTTCCGTCGTTAGAAAACGAACAATTATTTTTTCAATGTTTCACTTAAATTATTATTTAGCGTATATAACAGATTTTTAAAAAACCATATATTAACCTAGCAGATTCTGAAAAAATGTTTGTACGATTGTCGTAATTGGAATTGAACAAAGTAAATTAAAAAAAAAAATACATTATTTTCGTTGCATCGTAGCTATGCAAAAATTAAAAATGGTCATAATTGCATTCCAAATTAAGTTTAATTTTGCAATGCAATGAAAATAATATTTTTTTTTTATTACGATGCAAAGAAATAATTAAAAAAAAATTTTTTTGCTTAATTGCAATTACGAAAAGTGATCGTCCAATTAAATCGCTGAACACGCGAGCGATATTTCGATTTTTATTTCTGCGACATCTCGATACTCAACATGTTTTGCGAAAACGTTTTCTCACCGTTCTCCGTCTCTCGGAATATCCTCCGTGTCAGGACTCCATTGCGATATGTCCTCCTCGTGGTCTTGGTCTTTTTTGTCCGTTACTTTTTTCCCGTCACATCGCGGTGAGGTACGAATGGAGCTAGGCGTCCATATATACATACTGGTGAACGGGTAACATCGTTGTTCGTTTCCGACAGAAAAGTACTCCATTGGGAACGTGGCCAAGCTTTCGAGTTCGATGAAATTTTCACGAGCCTTCCTGCCTTATTTCGTTGTTGTCCGTGGCCTTTCTATTTTTTTTATCCAGCTTCTGTTCCTTCTCGACTACACTTTTGCCATTATTCGATCTTTCCACGTCACTTTTGTAGGGCGACTCGATGGGACGAACGAAAGCGTGAAATACTTTTTAGTGTACGAAAACTGTGTATTTATCGTTATAACTATACGAAACTACATTTGCAGGATGTTTTAAAGGGCTTTGACTCCATCTGAGCTTTACTTGAAGCTACTCAATACCGGAGAAGTCCCACTATTTTCGCGCAGAATCTTATAATTCCTGTATCAGCACCCGGTCAAAGTTCAAGCTGTTCTTAATCGCCTTCGAACTCACGGAACACGTGTCAGCTTCAACGAAACCACCGGAAGCTTTATCTTTAGAATGTCCAAAGATCCAAGTCACTAAATAACCCTGAGTTGTTTCTTTCCCGTATCCTCAAAATTCTTGATATCCACCGAAACCTCCTCCAATATATACGTCTAATGTTTTTCAGTCAAAGCATCCAAGTCTACCCTCTCTCCGTCTTCATTCTCTTTCCTCATCCATTCCTCCCCAGCACTTAACTTTGCGGCAGATCCCCATTTTCCTTTCCCCTTGGCGTTGTTTCCTCTCGCGACCTTCTTCTCCAACCATAAGGCCGACGGTGGACTGGAAAGCCGAACTCGAAAAGTTGGGGGCACTTGGGCTCGCATCCCTCGCGATTGGGCGGCCAGGCTGCTGCCGCTTCTTCGATCGTCCACGAGGCTCTCCTCATTCTCGTGGTCGCCCAAACTTTAATTTACGTACACGGTGCGCTTGAGGTCCGAGACTCGTAATAACTGCGTAACTGTTCGCCCTGAAGTTTCAAGTGGCCCCGTCCAAACTCTAATCGGACGTGGCTGCTCCTCACCAGAGATTCTCCACCCGGAAGTGGATCTGCTGGACGCGCACTTGCAAATAGATGCGCCAGATGTTGCGGCGCGCTAAACGAGCAACCGGTCGCCATCGGGCCGATGATGAATCTCTGGTGATAGTGGAACGTGCTTTTATCTAGGTTCGGAGTAACCCGCGTGGTCTGGACGTTCGTGTGTCGTCCCGGAATCTTCAGGATTTTTGCATACCGGCTTGTGCCCGAGGATAATGAGAAACCGAAGAAAAAAACTCCACTCGCATTTTTGGAATCGAATTAAAACGGTTTTCACGGTTTTTCGTTTTCTTCATTTTACGAGAATCATATTTTGCAAACCTGATCCTGCTTGCTGAGTAAAAACCGTTTAAAATGTTTTACTGATGGTAGGAAATGAAATCCCAAGGAAATTTAGAATTTATGAAAACCTTCAGTGAATCCGCTCTCGGTTTCTCCTTTTATGTATATGGTCTTGACCAAAAGTATTAGACATCCTTATAAAATATTAATATTTTTAGAAGTTTGTAAAACTTTTAGAATTTCTTTGATTAATGCTAAAACAACATCGTTAAATAATAAATTAAACTGTAGAAAAACCGAGAGAAAACTTTGCTTGTTGCTTTTCGAAGTGATAGCTCTGAAAGTAAACGTCGTAAACGTCGAGATACATTTTTCTAGAAAATCAAACGTTCTTTTTATAGAAACTAAAAACTGAAATCTCTAATAGTAGATTTATTCGAAAGTTGTTCAATGTCAAAGTTAAATGTCCAGTAAATTTTAAGAGTCCCACTTATCCGTCGAAATTATCGAACAGAAACTATGATAAAGTGTCGAACCTCTTTTTCGTAGATTATATAATTCTCTTTAAAACCACACATACAAACAAAAATATATACATAGTCGTTACCGTTTCACAGTAGACGTACAACGATTGTCGAAATAGAATTGTCTCCATTCGATAAATAGGCACTCCGCGTCTTCCTCCATAAAGGAAATATTCTAGAGCCAAGCTTACACTATCGTTGTCATTCATCGTTCTCCACGTTTTCGTATCTTTCCCTCTCGTTCTCGCTGACAATAACCCGCGTCGAAGATGCAATTTTGCACAGCCGCGACAAAGTCCTTGGGTCCGTATCGTCTCAGATGTGACAGGAAAGTTTTAGCGTCTCGAAGTGACGGACAAGTCGGAAAGAGAGAGCTGTGGATTCTCGAATGTTGGAAACTTCGAAGACGAGAGGTATCGTCTGGGGTACTAGATCCTATATGTTTTTTCTTCTCTCTCTCTCCCTCTCTTTTGCAAGCTGCAGATGAGCACGAAGGTGCAGAGTGTCGAAGTTCCCCTACTTATTTGGACCGAACAAATTGTCTCTCGGTCTTTCCTCGGTGTATGGTATACTTTATCACGCATAAGTACGCACTCGAGATGGCGTGCAGTGGCATCGTGCAACCCTTAATGTTCCCCCACTCTGGGACAGCTTTTCCAAGCGTTCTTTCAGGGCTTTTCACCCCCGCACATGCACGAACGTTTGTGGAGCGTGGAGATGGGATCCTCCGTGGTTCTAGAGGGTCTATGGACGGGCACGATGCTGAACACGGACGTAGGGGTTGTAGAGTTCCCGCGCGGTTGTCCCGGTGAAGCCGCGGTGCTACGATGATGGGTTATAGGCAGAGACGAGCGTATATAGCGGGACAGGGTTCAGCGTGCTATGGTGTGGATCGATACCGGGGCTCCTGCTCTTTGCTTGACTACACACATACACGTACGTACTTACTTCCTTTCTCTCTCTTTCTCTATCCCATCGCTAGCCTCCACCACGACAAAACCAACGAGAAAATGCTCGCACGAACGCGCGAAGGGAAAGCTACGTAAACCCTCCGCTGCAACCCCCCCGAACCCTGCCCATTCTCCTAGCGACTCTCGTGCGCCCTTATATTTATTGCACGATTTTCAGTTCGCTGCTTTCCTCCAGTCCTACGTTGGTCTACTCTCATTCTCGTCCCCCTTTTCCGTATATAAATATTGGAAAAGTTCATTTTGAGGATATTCGATTCTAAAAAGGATTCTTTTATTGGAGGAGGGGCAGAGGGAAGGGTGGTTCTGAGAGGGAGGGAAGGGGGTAAGAAATAAGTTTTATGTGGATAGAGCAAGGGTTCGGGGCATACAAAAAGTCACGTGTGGACCTTCCTTTCTTCGTCTCTTGATGTTGACGTGTCTTTTTCTCCGGCGTCGTTTGGCCCACAATCCTTTTTGTCGTCTTTTCTGCCCTCTCGTTTTTAGACCGGTTTGCGCGGCTATCGGACAATAACCGCGATTTATTTTTAATGAGCCGATTTATCGTCTACCCTCGTTTCTTTCGAGTGCAAATTAACAGTACAAGACCTTTATTAATTTATATTGAATTTTTCATTGATTATACATAATCGTTTATTTATTGTATTTATATATTTACGTCGGAATGTATATAAACGAACAAGGGCTGAAAGAGATCATGACACAGCGAAAAACTCCGGTCCCAAAAACTAAATTTGACGACTAACTTTCTTTCGTAGTGTAGATGCGTATTGAAGAATTTTCGAAATTCGAACCCTAAGTGAGTCCGAAACGACACAAGTGTGCAATTTTATTTTTTTATGAGGGTTGCGAAATTTTATTCATATTATTTTAGTGTGAAGAACAAAAGGATTATTTTATTAGTTGTTATTATGTAGTTAAATAATAATACATATTTATACAAATCTAGAATACAGATCTATGATTTGATATATATAATTATAATTATGTACATGATCATGATTAATAAATCGTAATAGAAAAATTATGGAATAGATTTTTTAGTACACTGACTTTTGAATAATAGTTATTTGTTTAATAAATTAGCGAACTATAAAATTCATTTCTTTAAAAATGAATGTTATTCATACTAGGTGTGTTTGGGTACTTGCAAATGTAGAAAACTCGTTAATCCTTAAACATCGATAATTCTCCATTACGATGAGGCAGCTTCGCGTTACGGAGATGCATCGCTTACACGCGCTGATAGAAGAGCTCGTCATGGCCATTATTTTTATTTCGCACACTAACCTGTATATACGTGTATGTGTTTACGTTCTTTCTCATGCTGCTTTTATTTTCTTATTTTTCGCGTTCGTTTTTTTTTATCGGTTGTACTCGTACTTTAATAAGAGGCGACCACGGGGTCGCATCATTCCTCGCGGTTGTCCGCTTTATCGATTTTTCAATCGTGTCTGGACTGCCCCGCTGTCGCATGCGCCATTATTCATGGATTTTACTTAAGGGGGGTCGAGCGTATTGCCTATGAACTCTGAGGGATACTGATTTTTTTTATGGTAATGGGAAAAGGGCGGTTGGACTTGTCAACTAGAAGTTTGGGTTTGTTTGGGTTACAACGAATGGGGAAATTTTTGGAATGGGAGATTTAATGGGATTTGGAAAATTCGATTTTTATACGAATTTAAAAAAGTTTGACGATATTTCGTAGAGCTGTTTCTACAAAGGTGCACGATACGTATTTCGGAAAATCAACGTCACGATAAGTTCCCGGAAAGGCGTTTCTGTGATCCCTGAGATATAGGAGGAATTCCTAAAAGGTCCCCTAAACGACTTGAATGGTATTGGAATGTCTCGATTTCTTCGAGCTCGGATGAGTATTTTCAGGCTTGTCGATGTTTTCATATCGTATACGTCGATACGACAGTGACGTTTGCTTCGGAGTGTAACGAAAATATTTTTCCCTCCGAAATTTCCTTTGGTAGATGTGAAGGACGAACAAAAAAAAGATGAGCGATAAGAGAATAATAATGTTTTCTCGTAATAAGGTCATAGCCAATAAACAATCATCTTTAATAATAATAAATAAAAATATTTTCAGTTTTTTAGAACAATGATAATGGTATAAATTGAACGCTCGTTTGTTAATAAGAAAACAATAAAAATTTGTCAAAACTACGAATTAAACAAAGTTTCAATAACTTCTGTGTGTGTGTTTTTTTATTAATCACCACTACCTAATTTTTATGTTGAAAATTTCATACAGACATCTCCAAATGTTTGACCAGAAGTGAATAAAATATTCTCCACTCGCGTGCACGCTTCACTACCAACTCTTTTATCATAATTACATTTTGCATTTTGCCAAGTTTGCGAATTAAAGATGGGTAGAAAATTTTCATCACTAAAGTCTCCGCACGTCCGCGGAACGACTTCCGCGTCTTGGCTTTTTCCCTTCTGCACATTTCCGACCTTGAAGTCGTCACGTCGTCAAGAAATTACGGACACCTCGATTTACAATTGCTCTTCCGGCTTTGAAAAGCTTTATTTCAAAAAGTTTTTTCGTGATCTTTTTTTTTTTCTTTCACGAAGGAAGAAAGAGGATGAAGATAAGGGTCATTCAGAAAGCTCCGGAAATACCGGAGAATCCTTGTGGAGATTGGTACCGTGGTCTGTGGAGACGCGGTAGACGGTGGGCCAAAGGGGTGGCCTTCAGACCGCGCGGACGACGATCCCATTTCTCTTTTCCACATACATATAGATACACACACAAACGCTCACGCATACACGTTTAACGCGTGTCTACTCTCGATCTTCCGTGGAGAGAATAAACGCCGAGTCTCTTGATTCCCTCGGTCTTTCCATAAGGGTGTTCCTCCCTTGTTTCTTGCACTCGATCCACGTCAACGTGTTCTCTAATTAAGCTACCAGCAGCGTGTCTATATGTCTTTTCTGATTTATACGTCTCGGTAGTCTTGCAAACAACTTCCCGACTTCAAAGGTAATACAAATGGAAAATTCTACGACGAAGTTAAATACCCACGAACTAAAAGTCTCAGTTGTTTCCTTTTTCGTTCGTATCGATTCGATTTTGTAACTGTATTTTGCGCGGAGAAGATTCTCAATGTTGATACGAAAATGAATTTATTTTTATTTTCAATATTTATTTTAACAGTGAGTAACTGTGAAATATAACTTTGGGCAATCGTGAAAACGAAAAATGGAAAAATATGTTCGTTGCATTCCAACGATTCAAACTTGTACTGCATCATTTTTACTCGTGACTTTATTAGGCACGAAGAGTAAAAAGTATTTAGTTTAAGGATATCTGGATTAAATAAATATTCCGGTAATTTTTGTGATGGCAAAGAAAATATAAAATTTAAAAAACTAATATTTTTTATTGCGTCGATGGAACGCGAGGTAACTTTGATTTTTTATTGTTATTCAATATTTTTTTCACCAAACAGATTATCAATGATTTCGATGATGTATGATAGAAAAAAAAATCGATTTATTTTGATTGCTTTGATTGGACGAAACATAATTGAGCGATTAAAAAGAATGAATTAAAGTAATCGCCTCCGAAAGAAGCAAACTTCAACCTCGTTCATACCGATGTCCCTTAAGGGAATGACGAACACGCTGGAAACTTTCGACGCAGTACCTCGTTACGTCGGTAATGACAATTTTATAATTTTGCGCTGCGAGTAACTACTGACGGATGGCGCGAATTCGGCCACGAAGTCTCGACTTTTCGGGCGAAGAATCGTGGCAGGACAATTGCCGAGCCGTGACCGCGGGTGTGTGTGCGTATGTACGTGTGGATTCGTTACGAGCCCAGTGTGGAGAAAAGACGCGCGTAGTTTGATCGCAACGTAAACAAACATGTATATGTATGTGTATCAACCGATACTCACATACATATAAGTAGTGTATACTTTCGGGAAAACTATACGAGATATCAATATGAATCCAACGCCATTATTTAAGTTAGGCAAAAACGTTTTCCAAGCGCACCTATTGAATCTATATTATATATAAGAAGCTCACCCTACGATCTTTTGGAACTTCGTGATTTTTAAAGGAAAAGTGACTGGGTAGACGAACATTTTTTATTAAAGTATTAAAAGGGTCTATTTAATAGAAAATTTTCAGTTGATTACGAACATCAACGAATTTTTATCGAAAGCACCGTACAGAGCAAAAAAAATCGTGATTTTAGAGGTTTTTTACAATTTTTTCATGGACATTTTGGGTTTTAGGAAAAATGAATGGTAGATTCGTGTTCAGGGGACAAAGTTACATCGAAATGGACCAATTAAAAAAATATTAAAAATCCAAAAAATTTTTGGATTTTTGGGGGATAAAAGTTTGTTCACTAAATTATGGATAACTTTTTTCCCTTTGGGATTTGGCACTCTACTTTGCGCTGAATATCTTCGTTATGACTTTCTCGTCAAAATGCTTTTTTAATCATTAATATCCGGTGATTTTTCGATTTTTTGCAGAATTTCAAAGGTGGACCATCGATTTTTGCAAATTTTTCCATACATACCCCTTTGCCTCTTTTTTTGCGATTTTTCAAGTGGACTTTCCGGGATAACTATACGAGATATCGATACGAATCCAACGCCATTGTTTAAGTTAGGCAAAAACCTTTTCCACACCTACCAAATGAATCCCATAGCCTACGGGAAGGTCATCCTACGACCTTTTGAAATATCGTGATTTTTGAGATTCTGGAAAAGTGGCCTGGGAGGACGAAAAAAATGTTTTTTCCATTTTTTAAGTTTTAAAAGAGTGTATTTGATCGGAAATTTTCCGCTGATTACGAATATGCCCGAGTTTTTGCCGAAAGTGGAAAATTAGACGGGGAAAATGTGAAAAATCTTTTGTAGACTATTTTTCTGCCGTTTATTTTCTTTTCTTTTTCACTTTTGAACTCTTAAAAGGGTCTGTTTGATCGGAAATTTTATGCTGATGACGAATATCATAAAATTTTAGTCGAAAGCATGAAACGAAGCAAACAAAAACGTGTTTTAAGGTGTTTTTTTCGATTTTTTCATAGAAATTTTGGGTTTTTGGGGAAATGAATGGTATTTTCGTGTTCAGGGGATCAAATTACATCGAAAAGGACCTATAAAAAAAAAATTAAAAATCAAAATTTTTTTTCGATCTTTGGGCAAAATACATTGTTTTACTAAATCGTCGATAACTTTTTTCCCTTCAGGGTTTGGCACTCCACTCTGCGCTCAATCTCTTCGTTATGATTTTCTCTTCAAAATGTTTTTTTAATCATTGAAATTCGATCATTTTTCGATTTTTGGCAGAATTTCAAAGATGGACCATCGATTTTTGCAAATTTTTCCACACATACCCCTTTGCCTCTTTTTTTGCCATTTTTCAAGT
>JAPYZI010000388.1:0-62395 GCA_030523105.1 Ophioninae sp. A BG-2022a | reverse complement strand
TATAGATCAGCTAAACATTTTTATCAACTTTTGTTTTCAAGTACAACAATTTTGTTGTGCACTAGAACGAGAATCGTCGAAATCGATTTTCACGCTCGTAAATTCTCACGGTTTTCGCCCTTTCTCGTACCTTCTTTCATTCTCGTTTCTTGTTTTCTTTTTTTCTTTTTTCATTAATAGTTTCCAATCAAAAATCGCAAAATATGCGTCTTCCAAAGACGTTTCGTGACCAACGAGGTGCAACACACGGATACTCATCTTCGCGTTAGATCCACTCGTAAATAAATAAATATTCAGAAAACGAGAAATCGATTATCGATCGAAATTTCCGATTAAAAAAAAAGTCTATCATCCCTTCAATCATTATTAAGATTAATCGATGGATTATTTTTTTTTGTTTAACCTTCAATCTTTCCATCCGTAAACATTCGTCTAACCTTTCATCTGTCTTCATTCATTTTTCAATTGCGCTCGAATCTGACGTCGATATTTACAGCTGATCGTTAACGCTTTTAATTTTTTTTTAAAATATTTTCGCATCCTCGATTTTACGATCTCGTTTCGTTCGTAACGTTACAATATTCACTTGGAAGACAGAGGTTTATATCGTATAATAATTGTTTAATCAATGCGTAAACGCGTATGTAGATTTTTCTTTTAATTTCTCTTTTTTTTCATCCTCTTTTTTTCAAATATTGATAATGATAATAATGACGATAGTAGCATGAGAATATATACGTAATATGGTGTGTATGTACATGTACACGTGAGACACGTGACATACGCAGCCCCGAACATCAAAAACTTCGTTACGATCGGTTTTTCCATCGTTATTATTTATATTCACTTTCTCGCAAAATTCACATACGTCTATCTATATTTAAATGTACATATATATATATACATGCAAAATGGGGAAAAAGTATGGAACCCCCTGGAAATTTTGCAAGATTTGTTATTTAAAAAAAAAATGTTCGAAATATTTATTATTAAAAAAAATATAAAAACGTTAACTCAATCCTAGGCAGTTTTCATGGCAAAATTCAGTGGTAACTTTCAATTTGACCTTGAACCTGATCTTCAAGGTCATGTCAAGTGCAGCATTGTTTATTCAAATGGGAACCCCTATTTTTCAAATCGGCAATCGAAAATGCGGAAAATTCTACGTTCAATCGTGTACTCAGGCCATTGATCAGATGTGACCTTGAAGTTTAGCTGGAGGTCATTTAAAATTAAGAAAAGTCTGGATTTGGGTTTAAGGTTCGGTTTAAGGTGAAATTGATGGTCACCATTGGATTCCTCGCTGAAAATTATTTAAGATCTGAGCTTGAATGTTTTTTCTTTATTAAAAATTCTTCGAAATTTCTGGGGTTTTTCATATTTTTTCCCCACCATGTATATAGATATATATATGTGTATATACTCCTCATTTCAGAGATAATTGGCCAATTATAATTATGGTAATGAGTATAAAGAAATATTTGCGTCAAAAAATTGAAACGTTTTGGTTTTTCTATTTTTGTTTTTTTTTTCCTTTTTACGACCGCACGACATTTGATTCGTATTTTCGCAGGGTGAATCGTAATAATTTATGATACAAGATAGTATTTGTTTGATAGCGAGAGAAGGCCTCGAAAGATGACCCGTTACCTAGCCTACACGATTCGAAATTTCGATATGTCATTTTGTTTGTTTTTTTTTAGCCAAAGAATCATCGATCGACGAAAAATAAAAAGTTCATTTGCAACGTACGAACCTCTCGAATTTTACAAAGAGCGATTGATAACTAGTTCGGAACAGATCGAACGAAAGGAAACGCTGATTCGATGGGAAAAATCAGGTTGCGATTGTTTTTTTGAAATTTCGTCATTTTAAATGTCTGATTGATTTCTTGATAGCGCCGGTTTTCCGTCCGGCCTGACTTACTCCATGGTGTCGTATTTCACCTTTTTCACTTTGAAGTAACGATAGCCAGCGTAGCCGGTGATTGTGAGGAGAACAGCGGCGGCGAGGGTCGAGCCAACTGCGAGTGGGGTTGTCTCGTCCCTACCTTTCTGGGCGTTCAACAATTTGCACGAGAATTCTGCCGCGAAATCGTTGTTCTTGAACTTGAAGGGCTGGAGCTTCATGTTCCTTGAAAAAAAAAAAAAATGATTTTTTCATTTTTTGATTTTTTAATGTAATAACATTGTTGTATGTAATAAAATTCAATCAAAAGATTGAAATGATCGATTTAATCGACTGATTTGAATTCATTTATTTAATTAATTAATTGCTTTGATTGATTGTATTCATTAGTTGTGTTAATTGTTTCACTTGAATTAATTGGATAAATTGAATAATTAATTGATTAAATTAATTAATTGATTTAATTGATTCAATAGAAATTGAATCAATGAGTTTGAAGTGATTTATTGAATTGATTGATTAAAGCTATTGATTAATTGAATTCTTTGTATTGACTGTTTAAATTAATCGACTGATTCAATTTACTGATTTAATTCGTTAATTTAATTTATTGAATCGATTGCATAGATTGAGTGAATGTTTCAATTTATTTATTCAATTCATTGATTGAAAACGATCGAAATTTTCGATTTTCGGAGCTGATACCTCAGAAAAACCGTTGCGGAAGTCTTGCCATCGGTCAGAGTGATGTTGACCTCTTCGTCACAAGTGTACGACTTTCCAACTGGAGTCGGGAATATCATGGCGCTGTTTTTCTTTTCGCTGCTCAGTCTGACGGTTTTTTCTGTGCGGGAGACGAATTCGAATAATTTTACCAAAATTCGAGTTTGTTGTCGGAAGAAATTTCGAAAAAAGCGCAAATTCCTTCATAAGATCATTTCAATTTTGTAATTAATATCATGAGTTTGAAAAAAATCCTCCAAGTGATTGTTTAATTATCAATAATTAATTAACTGATTTAATGATGAATGTTCTTACGAAATTTAGTTAATAATTATTTTGTTAATGTCCATACAAATAAATGCCAAAACGATTTTCCAATAATCTTAACTTATACTTTAGAATTTAATTTTTTTTTAATAACCCTGATTTTTTGCTATGTCAGTTACTTTATTATTTGAAAATTATTATTGCGGACTTTTCATTGTTTTATCCAGAGCTTCCAGGGGAAATCATTTGGACATTTAAATACCCCATTAAAAGATATTTCTAGCAATTCAATTGGGTCAATTAATCTTTAATCAATAGTCGTCCCCCCTATGCCCAATTAAATATGATCCCCCCTCCCCATCGATATATTCCACGTATGGATATCACAAATATTGATTTCCAATTACGTAACACAGGAAAACCGGAAACTTTGACATTTGGTCGTAAAAAAACTCACTGGGTTGATCGGTGTGTTGGAAGTGTCGATCACTGGAGTTGTAGGTCAATTCTATCTTGTCGACGTACCATCTCTCTCCTCCGAGGGTCTGCGAAATATTTTTTTTTATCGATCGAAATACTCATGGATGTTTTTGACAAGTATCGTTGACGACAGGATTTCAAGGTTCAACAATTCCCTCGATTTGCAATCACGTGAACGATCAATTTTCTTTTATTTGAAATCTGTCTACCTTGGCAAAGCTCCAGGACAGGACGAAAGCGTTCCATTTCAAGGACATCGTTACGGCATTCTCACTGTCGCAATTGCCGGTGACAGTTGCATTGGGTGGCACATAAATGTTGACCATCTGGAAGAACGAAATTTATTAAAAATGAACAAAACGGAAATTGAAGTTCTGATAAGGATCCAATGGGTTGTTTCTTCGGAATTCTGTTTTAAAACATCATTCTTTATTGTTGGATATTAATCGAAGTTCCCCATTTGATTATCGATTCAGATGAATGTTTTTTTTTTTTGTTGAAATACTTTTTAGCCCCTTAAGGGATGATTTTTGTTGATTTTTTTCAATTGCTTTACAATATTTATTTTTATTTTCCAATTGAAATTGAATCCAGAAATCATTTCCAACAGAATAGAGTTTTTGGGTGATTTGGGAAAATTTAGAAATTAGTGAAATTGGTCACTTATTAGAATAATTAGGAAAATTATGAAAAATTAGAAATTGACTAGAAAGTTGTGAGAAATTTGGAAACTCAATGAGAAAATTGGCAACAATTGAAAAGGAGTCATTAATTTAAGAAAAACCAGAAACGTATTAGAAATATAGGAAACATTAGATGCTAAGTAGAAAAGTAAGAAAAATTAGAGCTAATCAGAAAACTAAGAAAAATTATAATCTAATTAAAAAATTAGGAATAAATTGGAGCTAATATAAGAATTAGGAAAATGTGTACACTAATAAAAAAAAATTAAGAAAATTAAGAAACCAATTCAATAATTGTGTAAAATCATAAATAAATTAGAAAATTCGGAAAAAATATAAATTGATTAGAAAATTAAGAAAAATTAAGTGAATTAATTAGTGGATATTTACCCGATATTCGCCACTCGTCATACGATATTTGACAGTTATGAGAGCGTCAACCTGCAGCAAAATGCACGCTTGCCCGTTCATACTGTTAAGACGATAGAGCTGCTGCACCGAGGAACTTCGAGGGGTCGTGGAGGTTGCCAGTAAAATCGTAGTCGGCATCGTCGTCGTCGTTCCTTCCGTCGTCGTTATTTCCGTAACTTTGTAATCCATCGCCTAGATTTATCAAACCACAAAAAAAAAGATCGTATTCCAATTATTAACGATGAGAAAAAATATTTTGTCTTGCATTAATGTAATCGTAGAAAGATTTATAAAATCCATATTCGTTATCTCGTAGATCCATTTTACTACCTAAACTCATAGTCACGAAGAAAGCTCCATGGAGTCTTCTACAAATGTCTTTGAAGAAAAACACTTCTATGACGCCATTTAGCGCCTTAATTGGAATGTCAACGTGCAATGTCAATTGCTTTAATTGGCACAAAAGTCATAAACATCGTGCTGACATTAATTGTGTCATGATCATTTTGCTGATTCATTATGCAGCTACGATTTTCGAAAACTATAGTTTTCGAAAAGTATAGTAATTATAATTAATCGCATGAGCAGCGAATGTCGTTTATCTTAATGTTGAATTTCGAAATCAGCCGTCAATTTTTTTTTCAATTTTTCAATCGAAATCCGTTGCACCTAAAAAACATATTATTTAGATAATTTAGGAAAATTTAGAAAAAATAGTAACACTGTTATCTAATTGGAATAATTAGGAAAATTAGAAATCTAATTATAAATCTAAAAATTCACAACTCGGAAATCAGAATGTATATTTTCACAGAGCATTTGTTCTCAATTATTATTTAATCATGATATGCTTTCAATATATAAAAAAAAAACAAAAAACTGATCTACTTTTGATTTTGTTTGCGTACGACCCCAAAACTTCGTAGATTTTGTTTTAACAATATTAATAACGATAATAACATATTACATACTGTATAAATAATAAGACAATATATCATAGATACATATAGCATAATTAATATAATTATTGAAAATATAAATTAATTATAAAATTATAGAGATTTAAATATAATTATAAAATATTTATTTGAATATTAGTATAATTAATATTAATATAATTGATTCCAATTCCTAATTGTATTTACATATACTATTATATTTCTTATCTGCCTAATATATTTTGAGTTGCAACGAACAACTTTGCGTGTTTTTACATATTGCCGTTCCCAATTGAATCATTTCCTACCACTCCCTACCCACCTTTCGTTAATCTAACCTAATTTCCACTGCCTACACAGCTATTAGCCAAACTATATCGCATTTTCCAAGTACTACGGAAAATCTGAGGAAAAATCTGTACCGAAATAAACGGCCCCGTATTTCTCTGATTCCAAGTTGCAAACACGTTTTAATCAAAATTTACACACATAAAAATATATAAATATAAATAAAGAAATTACGTGAATTATATTGCATTTGATTTGCATTATCAGGAATAAATAAATAATTAAATTATAATTATAATATATAACTATATGGTAATAATAATACCAATAATAATAATAACCAGATATAGTTACCTCAAAACATGAGTCACATATCAATATCGTCGAATTTGACTCCAATTATGATTGAAAGTAGGAAATTACCATTTTTTATCATTAATTTATTATTAAATTACCTATTTTTAAAGTAAGACATTCACAAAATTACCTGCACTCAAAAATCTACGATCCCTCCATTTTGAACGAACTTTTTGTTCGACCATCCATTCAGTAATATCTTGATCTGTCTATACATATGATTAATTTAGTAATATACCATTAATATGATAAATAATAATAATACATATTTTATTACCAATTAATATTTCAGCAACATTATTTTTATTATTTTATTATTATCTTTATTATTTACATATTCATGATAAACCCAATCAAATTCAAAATTATTAATTTAATTTGTTTATTTATATAAAATCTAATACATATAACAATAATAGATATATTATTTTTAATTCACATATCAGACACGTTATTTATTTTAATATTTATTTATTTCTGATCATGCAAATCAAATGCTTCGCTTAATTTAATTCGCTTAATATAATTCGCTTAATTTGTTTATTTGTAATTTTTTTCTTATATGTGTAAATTCGAACTGAAATTTTCAATGTTACCTGGACTCAAGTACGAAACACGCAAGTTGAGTGAGCAGAGGCATGAACCTGTGAGTTGCGTAGGTGTGGCCGCCCACGGGGACCCATATAATAAATTTGTACTTTACGCAAAGCGCCTTCGAGTACTCGCCCGTTACAATACTTGCGAAAGGCAAGGGGGAGGGAGGGTGAAATAGTACGTAGTGATAGGTGAATAATTAAGGTTCATTCCTACACCCCGAAATCCGCAGAAATATCGGTCACGTAAGCGGAATCCGTTCAAGCAATTCAGCATTCGTATATATTTATTATGACGCCCGTTTTACGTTGACGTACAGGGTGTGAGGAAAATCGGGGGGGGGGTGGGGCGGGGGGGGGGGGGGGGGGGGGGGGGGGGGGGGCGAGAATTTTGAGGAGAAAAATATATAGCGTTCCGTAAAAATGATATATATATATATAGTAAAGTATTTTTTGAAAAATATATTTATATAAATTTCTTTCAATTATTAAAAAACTCAAACAAAGGAAAAAAATCGATTTTTTTTGTAGGATTCGTAATCTGGGAGTCACAATCGTTTTTTATTTAATTAAAAAGGATTTATATAAATGTATATAATATTATAATATAATGGATGATATACTAATATAAAAATACAATCTCTTAATAAGTGAAAAAACTAAAGTAACATTTAATAATTATTCATGAGTATTATTCATATTTTTCTATTGAAAGATTTTTAAAAAATGGATTACTTTTCATGAAAAAACCAATCATGCTCATTACGAATGTAGTTCACAAAATTTTTGTATCTTAGAAACAATTTAATCATCAGTGTCTATTTCTGTTTCTCAAGTTACATTTGTAACAAATATTTTTTATATAATACATGGTAATTAAATTATTCGGAAATATAACATTTTATTTATAAAAATAACAAATTTGATCAGCAATATTTTCAAGAACAAAATAATTTCATTATTATTTGTTATTATTTTAGAAAAATTTATATATTTCTATTTATATATTGTTTCCATTCAGTAAATGGTATATTGTATTTTACGAAAATGTCAATTCATGACTTTTTTAATTGTTTGAACAAAATGATACTTAAAACGATGGTCACGATAATTAAAATTTGAAAACACAAGTATAGTAACTTTTGATTTTTGTGGATGAAAAACAAAAAAACAATTCCAATTTATTTAATTAAATAATGTATTATTTATTTTATAAAATAATGTATAATTAAATTAATTACATAATTCAGAATTTATTTAATTAAATAAATGATAATTTATTACATTAAATAATTTATTATTAGGTACAATTTTTTTTTCATCTCAATAAAAAGAAAAAATGATGCAGAAGGAATTGAATGCTCACCTGTGGAAATCTCGTGGTGGAAGTTGAGATCATTTGGACGATGGATCTTTTGGTTCGGCTGATAGTAGAATGTGGTTGTCCATCGAATTCCCATCGTGTCGGTGTCGATAGTGATGCAGGTATGCTCAAGGCCGTGCTTACTATGCAACCTTCACGTCGGTTTTCATAAGGCCAAGGATATTTCGAACATTACTCGAGTGCGAGAATAAATTCCACTATAGATATACCGACTAAACTCCAAATTTCAATTGTTCGCGAATACAATTCATATTTGAATCGCTTGTCGAATGACCATCATTCTTAATACGCTTCAAATCCCATTTTAATTGCAATTATTTTAAATATTATTTTGACTATTCCAAAAATTCATAAATTCTTAAAATAAAGACAATTCTGTCAATGTTACTAATTTCAATTAATGTTATCGAACACGAAATATTATCGAGTCAAGAAACCTGATGGAGAAACGAATATTAAATTTTGACATCGTGTAAAATTCGAGCAATGAATCGTAAAAAGATAAAATGTGACTTGAACGAACAAAATAAAACATAAATTTAAGAAGTATTTTGTAAAAATAAACATTATTTTGTACAAATAAAAATTTCGTACTAAATTTTGACATAATGAGAGATTAATCCTGTGGTCTCTATTTTTTACCATTACCACTACCAAAAATGAACAGTAAAATAAAAAAATTCAGTTCTAAAAAATCAATAAATAAAAATATGATATTTAAACAAAACGGTTCGATGTAATCATGATTGATGGATGCACTTATTCAGATTGATCGTCTAAAAAATAATATTTCTGCGTTCGATTTTATTCCACAATTCCTAATAAAAATAAAAACAAAAATAAATGATAAATTTTCACATAAATAGGGGTTAAATAAAATAGAGAGGAAAACACTTTAAAAAAAAAAAAATAAAACTTTCAACGTAAATTTCCAAAAATCTCCGAAAAAGATACAAAGCAAGAGTTGAAAATAATTTCGTCACTGTCAGTGCATATTACATTTACGATGATGAAAAACTTACATAAAACGAAGAATTCCCTGGACGTTAAATGGATTCCCATGGCGTGGCGATTTCGGGTATTCCTGGAGTACCGGGGAAAGGGGGGTGAGGCACTGACACGGGGTAAGGACAGGGACCGTTTATTCGTTTCCTGTTTTCGTCCTGATAACGCGTTCGACTAAAAAACGATTCCAGGTGTGAGTCCAAGAAATGCGCTTTTTTCTATCCCGGGTACGTGGGTCACTCGCGACTGTCGTCTCTCGAGTCTCGCGATGATTATGAAGGGTGAGAGCGTTGAGAGAGCCAAGAAGGGGACCGAAAAGGATAAGGGCCGTAGGGAAAGAGGAAGAGAGAGAGAGAGAGAGAGAGCGAGCGAGAGACCGAGAGGAAAAGGAGTCGGCGTATAGTCGCGACGATCAATAGGAGCGAGGCTTTCAGCATGCGCTACACTCCGATGAAATTGCCGGCGTCGCGACGCCTAACGCCGCGCTCTCGTATCGCTCAAACGCGTGGGAGTGCGTGACGTCGCGGACGTCACTTGCAAACCCACCCTCTCCGTACCAATCCCGAAAACATCGCTTTTTCGGCCTTTCTATTTTTACACTCTGTACATCTGTGACGTAAGTTTGTTCAGGAGCATCGTTGATTGATAACGATTGATCTATCAGCCGTAAGTTAAAGCTCAGTTGAAGTTGAGTTGAAGTAAAATTAAAGTCAAGTTAAATCAAACTAAAAGTCACGTTAAAGTCAAGTTAGATTCAGCTTGAAGTCACGTTAAAGTCAAGTTAGATTCAACTCAAAGTCACGTTAAAGTCAAGTTAGATTCAACTCAAAGTCACGTTGAAGTCAAGTAAAATTCAACTCAAAGTCACGTTAAAGTCAAGTTAGATTAAAGCTTCATGTTTAAATTTCTAGCAATGACAATTATATTTAAGACACAGTAGAAGTTGTGTCATAGGACATAGGAGGTGGGAGACAGATAGCCGAAATTTTTCAGTTATGATTTTTCAAAGACGAATGATTTTTAAAGAAAAATAATACCGTCTGGTCATGCCTCCGTGAATTGTACAATGCCTGATACCCGGTTTTTCCTAAGAATCTTAATGATCCACGAGAAAACTCGTTTCGAAGATTTATGAGGTTGTGTCGATTGACTATTGCACACGAGTACTGGGCAATAGTCAATCCCATATTTTTAGTGAGAAACGCTCACTTTTATTACTTTAAAATTTCATTATATTCTGAAGAGTCGTTTAGTAAATCGCTAGGTATTTACTAGCCTGTTCTACCCTACCGACGGTGACGGGGTGTTGTACCCTCTTAACGTTTACATTAAGGGAATGACGAACACGCTGGAAACTTTCGACGCAGCACCTCGTTACGTCGGTAATGACAATTTTGGAGTTTTGCTCTGCGAGTAACTACCGACGGATGGTGCCCCGCACACGAATTCGGCCGCGAAGTCTCGGCTTTTCGGGCGCAGAATCGTGGCAGCACAGTAGCCGAGCGCTGAGCGTGGGCGCGTGTGTGTTTATGTACGTGTGGATTCGTTACGAGCGCAGCGTGGAGAAAACGCGCGTACTTTCATCGCAACCAAAACACACACGTATATGTACGTGTGTCAACCGATACTCACATACATATAAGAAGTATATACTTTCCGGGAAAACTATACGAGATATCAATATGAATCCAACGCCATTATTTTAGTTAGGCAAAAACGTTTTCCAAACGCACCCATTGAATCTCTATAGCATATAAGACGCTCACCCTACGACCTTTTGAAATGTCGTGATTTTTGAGATTCCGGAAAAGTGGCCGGGGTAGTCGACCATTTTTTTTCTGTTTTAAAGTATTAAAAGGGTCTATCTAATCGAACATTTTCAGCTGATTACGAATATGAACGAATTTTCGTCGAAAGCACTGCACACAGCAAAAAAAATCGTGGTTTTGGAAGTTTTTTACAATTTTTTCATGGAAATTTTGGATTTCGGAGAAAATAAATGGTATATTCGTACTCAGGGGATAAAATTACATCGAAATGGACCTATTAAAAAAATATTAAAAATCAAAAATTTTTTCCGATTTTTGGGCGAAATCCGTTTTTTCACTAAATCAACGATAACTTTTTTTCCTTTGGGATTTGGCACTCCATCCTATGCTCAATCTCTTCGTTAGGATTTTCTCTTCAAAGTACTTTTTTAATCATTAAGTTCCGATGGTTTTTTGATTTTTGGCAGAATTTCAAAGATGGACCATCGATTTTTGCAAATTTTTCCATACATACCCCTTTGCCTCTTTTTTTGTGATTTTTTGAGTGGAAATTCCAGGGAAACTACGGGAGATATCGATACGAATCCAACGCCATTATTTAAGTTAGGCAAAAACCTTTTCCAAACCCACCAGATGAAAGTCGATAGCATATAGGAAGCTCACCCTACGACCTTTTGAAATATCGTGATTTTTGAGATTCTGGAAAACTGGCCGGGGGGGATCGAAAATTTTTTTTTTTCCATTTTCAACTCTTAAAAGGGTCAATTTAATCGGAAATTTTCTGCTGATTACGAATATGCCTGAGTTTTTGCCGAAAGTGCAAAATTATACTAGGTAAATGCGAAAAAACCAGTCGGCAATAGTTTTTCGACATTTTTTCCCAGAAATGTTGGGTTTTGGGGGAAATTAATGGCGGATTCGTGTTCAGGGGATCAAATTACATTAAAATGGACCTATGAAAAAAATATTAAAAATCCAAAAAAATTTTCGATTTTTGTGGACAGTACGTTTTTTCAATAAATCGTCCGTAACTTTTTTTCCTTTGGGACTTGGTACTCCGCTTTGCGCTCGATCTCTTCGTTATGATTTTCTCTTCAAAATGCTTTTTTAATAATTAAATTCGGATAATTTTTCAATTTTTGGCCGAATTTCAAAGTTGGACCATCGATTTTCGCGAATTTTTCCATACATACCCCTTTGCCTCTTTTTTTACGATTTTTCAAGTGAACGTTCCGGGAAAACTATTAGAGATATCGATACGAATCCAACGCCATTATTTAAGTTAGGCAAAAACCTTTTCCAAACCCCCCAAATGAATCCCTATAGCCTACGAGAAAGTCATCCCACGACCTTTTGAAATATTGTGATTTTTGAGATTCCGGAAAAGTGGCCCGGAAGGTCGAAAAAAATTTTTTTTTTGTTTTAATAGTATTAGAAGGGACTATTTGATCGCAAATTTCCCGCTGATTACGAATATGCCCGAATTTTTGCCGAAAGTACAAAATTAAACTGGGAAAATGCAAAAAACTTGTCTAGAATATTTGTTGGACATTTTTCCCTGCTGCAGCTTAGGGTAACTATCGTAGCGACGGAGGTACCGAATTAGCGCAATGAACAAGTGTCAAGTCAAAAATATATTGATTCTTGGGAAGGATGCAAGCGCAGTCGGTAAGAATGGAGAATGCGAGCCGCTGCGCCGCCAGAAAAATTCTGTCAATTTCTTATCTACAGCTGGTACAAAAGAAATCGACCGGCAAGGTAGGATTCATTCCAACTATTTGCTCTTCCCTTGCATGTATTTATTTGATTAGTTTTTTTATGGAAAAGGATCTTCCTCAAAATAATATAATTTATTTCCCAGCCGAGAAAAATTCCATCAACCTCTTTCGTATCAACTGTTGATACAAAAGGGGACTACCGGTAAAATAGCATTCAATTCTACGATTTGCTCTTCCATGACAGGTTTCTACTTTATTAGCTTTTGATGAAGAAGATCGCTCCTAAAAAATTGTAAAAATGAGATAACAAAGCTGACAGCATAAAATCCAAACAAATCTATAAAAAACGTTTAATTCAATAGAGAAAAAAAATGTCACGTGTACCAATATCAGTGACTCTCCAATCCTTTGATAAGCTGATTATTCTCAATATTCTCGTTTCTTCCCTGCCAAAATTGTCTCTCTTGAATTTTAACGATTAATTTGAGTATTCCATTCGCAGGTTGGTGAACGTGATGTTTTGCGTTACGAGCAGAACAAGCTGGCAATTTGTACAAAACGTGTCGTTCCAATTTGGCCAATAGCCTGGTTATCAATAAACGTCACAAACGATACAAATACACAGTATCTATAAAGCACACCACGAGTCTGTTATCCAGTTCACGTATCGATCATACAGGAATAATAAAACTCTAAATATAAATAAAATCCTGACGAGTGCACTTATCGCTGAGGGGAGAGAAATGATGGCTGGAGATATATCTTCCGCGTCACGCTGAGAATCATTTATTCCGGAAGGTCTCTCTCTCTCTCTCTCACTCTTTTTCCATCTCCTACCTAGTGGGATCCAAATTATCCGTAAACGCACACGATATCTCATGGGATTAAAATTTGTCTTTGGAGACCTCAATCTCTTATTTCTCCTGACGACCACCATGGCACTCAAGATTTCCAACGGGGTGATACTTCATAGAAAGAAAATGGTTTATAAAAAAACGAAAACGTCGCTGGGAGCTGACACGATGGTTCGAGATTCGGAAAGACGAAAAAAAAAAACAAAAAAAAAACATATCCCACGAAACCCTTGATGCTCCTCGAGTGAAAGAAAAAGATTATTTATCATTATTCGCCTCTTCAGCTCGACAGTCATTGACCACTTACGCTAGGATCTTAATCGTTCTCGGTTTTTCTTCTCGGGAGGTTTTTCTTCTCGGTCTCAATGGGGAGTCGTTTCCCAGATATCTTGAAAGCAAAAGTACGTACCTTAAAAATAGACTCTCCATCGTAACAGAAATATATCAATAATCTATGTGTAAGTTTTTTTTTTTTTTCTCAATGAAAATATATCGCGTAATAAATAATATAATAGCACACTTACTAACAATCATTTATGAGGGTGATGCTACGAAAATTAAATACAAAATGGCAAGTTGATGATTATCGGTAAAAATAAAATTCTATTTCAAGAATGGTGAAAAAAAAAATCATTATATTCATATCCCAAATATAAAAATCGGAGGAGGAAATTCCAATCACAAGGAAAAAATTATACAATTCCGCTTATGTATTTTATTTATGTTATTATTATTTTATTTATGTTATAATTAATATTAATAGTAATATTAATAATACTTAATATTTACTTAATACTGTACTGAAATAATTTCTTAATATTTATGTTTTTATTATTATTATTATTATTATTATTTATGTTGGATTATTGATAATTTTTCAATGAATGTATCACCATCTTCATTGTTCTATTAATACTCAATACTCCGATCGACTGATTTAATTTATTAAATAATAAATTAATTGGGTTATCAAGGATCAATAAAACAATAAAGATGAAAATATATTTATCGAAAAATAATTAATAATCCAACAGGAATGTAATTGATAAGCCGATCAATAAAATAATTGGTTTATCAATTACAAAACTACGAATTTATTAGTTACGAATAGATTTATCAATGAATAAAATGAATAAATGGGTCAATCTGTGCAAACCGATCAATTCTGCAATTGATCTTCGATTACTATTGGAGTAATAAATTCTCCAAATTTAAAATCAAGCTCCGAAAAAACGCTTTCGCATTGCAGTAATTTTGATGCAAGTATGGGAGGCTCAATCGTAAGAAAAAATGTATTCCTTCTAGATAATTCGCATTGGCGACGTAATGTGAAATGTTTGCGGACTTTCTTACAGTCCGGCTCGCCAAAAACCTGCCGGATATGTGCAGCATAGATACGAAATCGTAGTGCACACATACTACCGGAAGAGGTGGAGGTTGTCTCAGAGTGTCGTTTCACGTCCTTTTGGAACGGAAGCAGGATCAAAAGCTAGCCAAAAAATCACGGAGACCGAAAGACGGTCCGAGAGACAGTGCCGTCTTCGGTCGATAACCCGCAGTAATATATACATATCTATATATATATACAGCCACTCAAAAGCCTAGATGCACCAGCCGATATTTCTTGCCGCACTAAAATTAAGGTATCTCCATCAAAAATGAAAATAACAAAATCCAATGAGGACCATTTTTTCAAAAATTAATTTACCTATTTTTTGCTTTTTTGAAAATATTTTTCTCATTTTTTTTCGACCCGGTATGCACTTTTGAACGCGACTGTTTTTTTTTCGTTGTTATCTTTCGACCATCGATGGAGACTAGCTACCTATTGAGCAATTTGAAAAAAAAAAAAATGGTCGCACTTTTGGAAACATCGATCAGCAGATAATTTTGCAGCGATACATTTCGGACGAATTTCCGTAGTACGACAAAATAGATTATCTCCAGCCACCCGCCAAAATTAATTGAAAAAGGGAATGCGTATATGCACGTGTGCTCGAATATATTGAAAAACTCTCACGCACGAATGAAAATTTGCTTCTGTAATCGCAGAACGGAAACTGAACAATCGTTTCCCAGCGATATTTGTAGCTGATTGTTGCTTAATTATAAATTATCAATATCGAACTACAAACAAATACTTTTGGTATTGGTAACGAGTAAGTTCTTTAGTTTCTTTTTTTTAGTCATTGGAATTTCATTGTAAGTGAAATTTTATTATAAAGTTTTTATAAAAGTTATATATATATACATAATTATATAAATATAATTCTGTTTTATGGGAAATATTTTTAAAATAGGAAAACATTATTTTATGGGAAATTTCCTTACAGTAGGAAAATTCTATTTTATGGGAAATTTTGTTAAAATAGAAAAAGCCTATTTTATGGAAAATATACAGCAACCTTATTTTGTGGGACATTTTTTTAAGTACGGGAACCCTATTTTATAGGAAATTTCCTTAAAGTAGGGAAACCCTATTTTATGGGAAATTAAATATGGGAACCCTATTTTATGGGAAATTTACTTAAAATATGGGAATCCTATTAGAAGGATAATTTTCTTAAT
Organism: Ophioninae sp. A BG-2022a; assembly: GCA_030523105.1. Lineage (NCBI taxonomy): Eukaryota > Metazoa > Arthropoda > Insecta > Hymenoptera > Ichneumonidae > Ophioninae sp. A BG-2022a. The sequence continues at coordinate 46,449 of JAPYZI010000388.1, read as the reverse complement.
ATATGGGAATCCTATTTTATGGGGAATTTTCTTAAAATACGGAAACCTTATTTTATGAAAAATGAAGAAAATGTTTAAAAAAATGGTGGTATAAAATCGAGGTCTCACTGTACAGCGAACAACAATGGTGCAATACATGGTTGGAAAAGGGCAAAACGACAGGGACCATTGGCGAATAGCCTTGGGCAACGTGTTATAACAAACGAGGAAAATAGGAGTTATGGCTCCCTCGTTTGTACGCGTACTCGACCACACAAACGTAACACACTTGTCCAACTGTTTTGGAACGTTTCAATTTTTGCTGGCTGCACAATCAACCCTTAATTTCACCGCCACTCCACCGAGTCCACATCACATCGATTGCCAGAACGGAATTAATTTCTTTCGCGCGTTTCACACGCGTTTGCTCGAACAAATTGAATGGATACTGCGCGCGTGGGTGTGTCATCAAAAAAAGCTGCCTTCCAGAACGCGCTTGCATTGAGTTAACGATTTTCAAATGGGCACACGTGTTCAAAAGGTGTACCAATTTGACACACTCGAAGTCCGATTATAAATTTTATGATTTTCAATTGTTTGACATAGCAGATATTGTCTTTTCCAGTTTCTATTTTTTTTTTTTTTATATAATTTTTCATCCGAATGGCGATGTTGAAAAGAATTGAGCCAATACTTTGAGGGGTGGCTCAGTAAAAACTTCGAAACGTTGATTTTTCATTTCTCCCGAACGAATCATCCAATTGAAATTAAACCAAAAGAAGGTAATTTGAAGGTAATTCCGGCTCAGGAATACTTCCAGAAAAAGATGTATTTTTCAAAATTTGTTAAGGAACTACCAAAAATTTGCTACGTTTTTAAATTGAGTTGGCAATTTTTTTTCACCTCAAAGTTTTTTTTCCCATAAAAGCGAATTTTATTACAAAAGAAACAATTTTATTTATACTAAAAAAAAATTGTTAAGGAGCTACGGAAAATTTGCTATATTTTTAAGTTGAGTTGGCGAATTCTTTTTCACCACAAAGTATTTTTTTACCAAAAAAAATTTCTATTGCAAAAAAAACAATTTTATTATGACGAAAAAAATTTTTTGAACTTTTAATTGGTCAATAAAGGTCGAATCGATCAGCGCACAGATTCAAGTACTCGCGTGACAAAATTGAGTCGATGCTTTGAACTACCCTGCGTGGCGACCTCACTTTAAGGGGATTGAAGTTTCAACGGAATTCGCGGGCAATACAGGGCTTTAGATGGTTATGCTCGATGACGTAGGTTGCAACAAGACGGAATGTGCGATACATTCGCAGACTGGATGAACATTTCATGTCGTATACCCACCTTCCATCGTTCTCTCCATCCCCTCCCCCCACTTCCTGCCGCTTTAACCTATCTCGACAACCCCATCGTTGGCGTTCTTACCCCCATTCAATCCAGAGATGCGACGTCCTTGAGTAGGAATCTTCTCTCCGGTTTTCCACGGATATAAATAGCTCTATCTTGCCCCAAGGACGGATAAAACTGCCCGAGGTCGGCCTCGTGTCATTGCCGAGACTGAGACCGTTCGGATATTCTTGGGTAACACCCCCAACCGTCACCATCCCCGTATCGACTTCAAAATGCAATTTTTATTTGCAAGTTTTATTTGGATAAAAAAATATTTCGGAGTAACGTCAATTATTCATATTTTTATTAGACAGTTTCAAGTTACGTCATTTTGAATTCTGCCAAATGACATTTTCAAAATGACAGGATTCTATTTTTAAACTTGAACGAAATTATTTTTTAAAATACTTTTTTCGAAAGTAAATATGTGGTTTTGTATTGCGTTACTTTTTCGAAAGGGAATATTCTCTGAAAATGGTGGCGTAAACGGTGATTAAACGTAAGTTAAGTTTTTTGTATGAGTTTTCATTTGCAAAAACGTTTGAACGTGTTTATCTCTAAACTGCTTTTTCACAGGGCTTAGTGCTAAAATTTCGGAAACTGATGAAGCGATTTTTAAGAAATTTTACTATAAATATTTTTATTCATAATCTTATTAGAAAATCATAAAAATTCCTGCTTTCAAGCAGGATTCCACTTTGAGACGTTTTTTTCCAAACCCAATAATTTTCCAAATCGAATTCCCAAACCCAAATTCGATACCCAATTTCCAAAACTCAATTCCCAAACCCAACAATTTTTCAAACCCAAAAAACAACAGGACCCAAACAATTTTCCAGTACACCTTAATGTGTACCGAAAAATTGTTTAAAAGATCGCGAAAGAAAAGTTCAAGAGACAGGTCAAGAGACAGCGGATGAAATATCCATGAACGATCAGTGATCAAATTAGACAAAACGGACATACATAGTTACTTATATGGATTAATTTAACAAGCTGCACGAAATTTCCGGTGTAAATAATCAAGAAGTGTATACCAGCTTGAGATCTTGTCGAAGACCGACCGTTTGAGCAACTTCTCAACTGGTTTAGTTCTCCCAGTAACTAGGCTAGGATTTCTCATCGGGATCGTGTAAGACAGAGGGTCGTGACGTGGTCACGATCTCGGCTAATGATCCCCGATCGATCTTGAGAAATACCTCGAGAAGTTTCCATCGCCGTTGCGTGTTCGTCTTCGACTTTTAGCTCGTGGTAATTGCCGAGGGCTGGTGAATGAATGAGTCCATGAGACAAATGGATGAGAAGAAAGAAAATTAAAGTGCTCCTCGAGTGGGTAAAAATGGAAGAGTGGTTGATGGCGTAAACGCGCCACTCGAAAAATGTGAGCACACTTCGAGTTCCGGGAGAAGTATCGAAGATCAGTATTCGGTTGGGTGACCACTCCGGAGTGTCTGAAGAACTGATTGGTGAAGTGACAAGTGTGGTATAAGAGTTAAAAAGCTACCGCGATTCATTCGTGGCGATATCATGAAAATCGTGACTTCCGATTCGTTCTATAAACAATGGCCGTCACGATCCGAGCTACAAAACCATTTTGTCGTGATCAAAGAGATCGAGAGATCTTGACGACAACGCTGTATTTACGTGAGCTGTAATCGAGTGTCAGTCGAGTGTGCCTCTTTCATCATCCCTTTAGCCCCTCTCGTTTCACTCTACCCTCCAATGTACAATAATAAGATCCTGGAACAATGGGTCAGAATGACAGTTCGAGAATTGATCGGCGACTCATTTCCTTCCAATGCAGTGATGCCCATTGAGACAATAAAAAAAATCCACTTGCCTCAGCAATCAATACCGGATCGTCTATTAAAAGTTCTAGAGAAGTTGAGGTTTGGTCAATGAATAAGTTGACTTTTTATTTTTCTCGAAAAATAATAATTATTTATTTTTTACAAAAAATAATAATTATTTATTTTCTAATCGTTCATTTTTAATATTTATTTTTTTATTTTATCATAATTATTTTCTAATAATTATTTTTTAATTTGTATTACTTCAAAAATGGGTGATACCATCAACTTACGTTGGGGATATTCGTATTAACATTTAAAAAAGTCGAAAATTGAATGTACATGTATTCCGGGGAATTTGAAAAGTCACCTTATTTTCCGAGCAAACCTTGCGCATCTGTGTCATCAAAAAAGTTCACCGAGAGTTCACGATTCTTGGCGAAACTTGGCGCATACTTTTTTTTATAAAAATGGTGAAAACACCCCAAGTGTATGTAAATAAGCTGCTCGACATGCAAATTAACTCAGTGATGTTTCAATATTACTCAGGTGTCTTCCAAAAGCTGCTTATCGTAGTTTTGTAAGGACGAGGTCAAGTTTCCTCATAATGGTCACTTTCCTCAACAATTTCTTCGGCTGATCGATCCTTCATTCACCTTCGAAGCTTTTCCCATTGATTGCATACTCGACTCGCTACATCGAGGCACCAAATTATTAAACTTTTCCCTACTGCTAGGAGTTACTCCAATACCACAAGGTATCGTGTATACTTTTCCTTCTTCGGCTGTACAGTGAGGCCCCGATTTTCTACCAACTCAATTTTTCACAATTCTCTTCCATTTTTTTTTTCCATTTCATTTAAAACGAACATTTTCGCCTGCAACATTGTTGGATATTTTTTAATTAAAAAACCCAAATTTAGTTTCGATTGTTGATTATTGTTAATTTCTTATCTTTGGTAACAAATATCAGAAGATAGGAAGTATAAAATTTATATTTGCCAATGTGATGCGTTTGACAGTTGACGTCATATCTCTTAGTTCGTAATCAATCTTTTACTAGTGCTTTTCCCCAGTGAGAAAAATTAAAATTCCACTGTATTCGTCTTCTATGTTCTTTTTTTTGTTTTTCTTTTTTCCCTCTCTGAATCTCGTTCTCTTTCTCTGGCTGTTAAACAAGTTCCTGACGAGCGGTATACACTTCCCCTCGGTAGGAAATTGAACAAGGACATCCGAGTCCTCATTCTCCTCAGGCTATACTGAAAACATATATATCCTGTAGGAAAGCTTTCGATATGGATATAGGAAGCTGAGCTTTAGTAATAGCAATGTATAGATATAAAGTTTGACCAGTTAACCGGATAGGGGCAGCACGAGAAAAAAGACTTTGGGTCCACCGAAGCTCAGAAGTTTTCTTTGTACACCGGATGAAAACTCTCCTCTCCTCCACTTTACTCAGCCGGTAACCAACTTTATCTGGACCGTGAAGAAGCTTACTTCTCAGGCACCTTGTCCTTGGCTGCTCTCGTGGATTCTTCGCAACGAGAAAACGCCGAGGATGAGTAACCTCAAAAGTTTGAAGACTTCCTACAACCATCGACAAATCCGTGCCACATTGAATAATCACGAACCCCAACTTTCAATCTTTCATATAATTTCGTTTCGTTAAGACTACCCAATTTTTACATACTTTTCCAACGATAAAACGGATAATTACGTACCTGATCGAAGTTATGGTTCTAATGGTTTGCATACTGACTTCGTCAAGTATCTGGATTATCAAGCTGAAATTTAGCTAGGATTAAAATACTGGAAATTATCATATTTTTTTCGATATTTAGTCCAAACAATGGTGATGTGTGAACTGCTGGAGATGAAACTCTATTAACGATTCTCGTATAGGTTTCTCCTAGAGGTTTTTTTGTGAAAGTTGAGGGGACATTTTTAAATGATTTTTTAATGAAACTTTGTTAAAGATTTTAGAATGATTTTTTGATGAAACTTGGATGGAGATTTTGGAAGGATTTTCAATGAAACTTTGCTGGAAATTCTAGGATAATTTTGTTATTAAAACTTTGCTAGAGATTTTAGAATGATTTTCAATGAAACTTTGCTGGAAATTCTAGGATGATTTTGTTATTAAAACTTCGCTGGAGATTTGAGAATGATTTTTTAATAAAGCCTTACTGGAGATTTCAAATTATTTTTTTAAAAATAAAACTTCGCTGGAGATTTCAGGATAATATTTTAACGAAACTTTCATGAAGTTTTTTTGCGTAAAACCGCTGAAGATTTTACAATGAAATTTTTTTGGAAATTTTCACATAAGACTTTGCTGAAGTCAGTTTCCTGAAACTTGTGTGAAGATTTTAATATAAAACTTTGTCAGACATTTCCTTCTGACACTTTCCTCGGGCTATCAACATGAAACTGCACTGGAGATTTATTCATCACGTTACCCCGGAGTTTTAAACATGAAACTTACTGATCATTAAATATTTTCGAAGCTTCGAAGATTGCTGAAGTTTTGTTAAATATACCTGTGAAAAGCATTGCTGAAAAAATTTACACCATACTATGATAATTAAAAACAAACACTTTGAAGATCATTTCGTGTTTCCAATGATGGATGAACCTGGCCAAACATTACGTAATAATTCAGAGATACGGAAGGAGTAGGATCTATCAAAAGATAAAGGTCAGCAAAGCCAAAGAAAACGGTGATGTCTGCAGCGAGTGAAGTGATCGAGGGACTATTCATTGACGACGTACAGCCATTGAGGATAGATAGTACCACAGAGGAAGGAAAGGTCGGGACCGAAACTCACAACCGTACGATTGGCTCCTTTTATAAGCCAGTAACCGTGAAAGGTTCCACTGTTGTGACAGCTTGGTTCAAAGTTTAACCACTTGATAAGCAGCTCCGACGTACACTTGAATTATCCCAATTAACGAGGTCCAAGAATTTTGGAGGGAGAGCAACGAGGAAGAAAAGATTGAGAAGGCGAGAGAATGACGGTCTTCAGGTGCTGTGCGAGTGACTCGACTCCAAGGTATCCAAGCCCCTTAGACCTGAGTACATTTTCCGAATCGTTGCCACTTCAGCCACTCAGGTTCTCACGAAACTCTCCTCAGTAGTCTAATACTTCATACTTGAGTTTATTGACACACACACACACATATATATATATATATATTTGACATTTAACCTGAGAGTAAAAAACATCCAACATCCAATGTGAATTGGAAGTTAAGGAGGATGAAGTTTCATCAGAGAATCCGTGTGGGTAGGTAATGATGTTGGAACATCCTAGCAAACGAAGAAATACAGCAATGAAATCGATTCACCGCCTTGCACTATCCTCAAATACGATCTAAGTGTGACCCTCAAGAGCTTACTCGATATACCTGACCCGAGGAAACTGAGAATCTCGATTTAGCTCGAATCCAATATGGCAGACATCGGAAATATGTCAAAGTTGAGATACCAAGTTTATTTTTTCTACCCTGTGCAGAAAAACGACACGCGTAGTCTTTGACATCAGCGCACTGTTCTTAAACGAAAAATCAGTAGAGTGAATCGGGTCAAGTGTGCGCACTTGGCAATTTCAAAAGTCGTCAACATTTTTTTCGTACATGTCTGCTTAATGGTAATTCAGTTTACGGATATACGATTTTCCTCGTTTTTCAGAGCTTTTTAATTAGGCCTTTCACTGGCTCGCTGTCGAAATTGGACCTCAATTTGAAAAATCTTTTTTTCTGTCCCTTTCGCACGATTTCGCCCCTGAGCTAATATGATTGTGGATACTAGCGGACAAGGAAGGTACACTATGAACGCGATTAATTAAACGAGCAATGGTTATAATTAAAGAGGAACCCAATCAAATTAGTTTGTCCTTTGTACCAAATGAAACTGTAATTAATTTTTCGTTCCAGTTTCGTTAACAATAGTGCTATTCCATTTGGCTGAATTCTATATGAAGTTAAACGAATTTTTTGCGAAATCCGACTCTCTTTTGCATGCACAGATGTCTTCAGAAATCTCTTAACAATGATGCCACAGTTTGTGCATATTTTGCAAAGTGACAGCTGCGAAATTTGTGGAGCTCTTGACAACTGCGTGGGCACACACCCACGTATTGTATTGTGGAGAGTTGACTACTGCAGTTATGTTTCCCTGTACGCATACTCAAGACTCTATCACTCCTCAGGACTTCCGGTTACCTTCGTAAACAGGAAGTACGTTGGTAACTTCGAGCACGAATTTCCCCCTCCAGTTTTTTTCGAACAGAAACAGGTGGCACTCATGCAACGTAGGAAAAAAAACATATCCCAGAGAATTGCCATTGGCCAAGCATTTTTATCGGAATATTTATTCAAGCTATCAGGTAAAAAAGGTTTCATCAACATGTTCGTGAACGAGGCCGGAAGCTATGGAAAACGGTATATCTGCATCGAACACAAACTTTTCAATTAAAATTCAATAGATATCTGTATACGATCGAATATTACGATTGGATTGTTCACTTAATCTAAATTAAATGAAAAATTCAATTATTGAAATCTGAAGTATCGTTTATTTGTATATTAAGAGATTAGACTGTTGTGAAAACTCGAAAACAAAACGCGCGTCATTTCAGGCAAATGAAATTTAACAATAAGGTCTCATGAATGGTGTAAGAATGTCAGGTTGAAATTAAACTTATAATTAAAATTATAAAGTTGCTTAAAATTAGTTAATTAGTTAAAAATAAAAAAATTACTTTACTAGTTACAATAATTATTCATCTATTTAATTTATTAACGTATTACTTAATTTAACTTTTTGTTAATTAGTTATTCATTCATTATAAATACATTTTTAAGAAACGTTTAAATAATTATTTATATCACTGTAAATTAAAAAAATAATTTTAATATTCAAATCATCATACTAGCTCATATCCTCAATATCGTACGATCATCGGTTTACCTATATTTGCATAAATAAATATATTTATGCTGGATTCATGTTGATGGATTGCGATTTAAATATGTACATTATGGAAATGGACAAAAGCGCCCACAGAGGCAAATTCATCTACAAGATGCGCATAAAAGTCCACTTGCCAGTACCCTATTTCCATGGGATTTATTCAACGAGCAAAACGAGCAGAACTATACGAACCTTCGTACGACGAGGGGTTGTTGCGAGTGGCAATTTCCACCCCTTTTTACTTCATTTGACACGTAAATCGGACGACCTTCACCCGGATCGTTACGTTCAATCGAAGCCCTGAAGACCGTATTTAAATTGTTTTCTTTAACGACCAGCAAATAAATTGTTAATGTTTATTTAAAATTTTTATTTTCTTTTTCCCCACGTACATCTTTTAGGGTTTTTACGTATGCCTCTTTCCTAGTGAAACTTTTTTTTCTATCATTCTCTGATATTCTGGTGAACAGACTTCCGAAATGTCTAAACCAGCCCTGAAAGTACATTTTTCACAGAGCTTCCTTTTGATATTTTAAGAGAAACCCTGAAAGGATTTTTAGCGATGATCAATATTTTTGGAGATATTGAATTTTTATGTTTTTGAGCAAGGTTTTGATAAGGATTATTGAATCGATAAAGCATTTTTCATTCCTCATTAAATAAAGGATTGAAAAAGAGATTTTTTTGTCAATAAATTGAACAATTAACGAATTACTCATTAGATATGATGAGAATTCAATTGTCATTTGCAGCTGATCGCAATGCATCAATATTTAACGATCAACCAATATCAAATAAAATGATAGGGGTTGGGTCATGATGTTTTATTAAAAATTTAATTAAATCTATTTTCCATCAGAATTATAAAATATCCTGGCATCGAAATAATTAAAAATTTATTAATATTAAAACGCGGAACGCATGTGCAATTTATAGTCTTTGTTTATTCCGTCTCTCTTTTTTTCTCATTTTCTGTTCCTCTCGTTTTCTATCTCTCTCACTCTCTCTCTCTCTCTCTTTCTCTCGAAGCTGCAAATGCAGATGTGTCCACGTTTATGCACTTTCGCATGAATGTAGCTTACGTGCGAGAAACATCCTTGTCAGTTGATGCCACGTGACCACGTACTTGTCTGCAACAAACTGCACAACTTCAACTCCAGTTCGAGGCCAATGCAACTCGTACTCACAGTGTTGTTTGGGTTTCCATTTACTATGAGGAGTCCAGATGAATATGTTTATTCCGTATAATTTTTGTGTCCCCTTACTATCAATATATTTCAGAAAAATTAAGATGGGAAAAATCTACTTTTGGATAAATTAAGACTTTTTTAAATGCTTTAATAAATTAAGCATAAGAAAAATCCACATTTTAAAAATTGTAAAACTTTCGATCATTAAAGATAATTGAAACGATCTGAATTATTTTTTACGATTTTATTTAAATAAATTTTTTTAAATGTGTATATATCGACAAATTTTGCAATGAAAATTGGAAATATGGTAATAGTTATTAAGTTTGTTAAATTTATATTTATTTTTATAACGAATTTAAAAAGAATAGATGTAAAAAAAATTATTTTGATTTTAATTTTTAAACGATTAAAAAAAACATTTTACTAGCAACGTCAAAAAATGTTAACTCTTATATAATCCAGTAATTTAATTATTAAAAAATTAATTTCCTTTTGAACTGTCTAATAATTCAACAGCCTAAAAGTCAGACTTGCAATATTTTTGTAGCAGCCTCATTTATTTCGGCTTGCAAGAGAATCGATATACCTGATTCTTACAAAGGCAAATAAAAGTTTTACTTATTTATGCGTCGTTAAGCGATGGCAAATTGGAATTACGCATCATTGAAGTCGCAATCATTGATCCGCGAAACGAAGAATAATTATGTGGTTTGAAGAGAGAGGGAGAGGTGTTTTCTACTCGAATTGATGCTTTTTATCTCTCATCCTCCCGATACCTTCACACTCAATTTTTCTTACCGTTCGAGAAGAGTGAAAAAATTTGCGATCTTTTTTTAAAATGGACAAATCGCCATAGTTGATAAAAAGAATGATATTTCTAGTAACTAACGAATCACAAAGCTCACAAATAACAAAAGTCGGACTTGCAACTCAAAATTTGTCAAAAATCTAAGTCAAACTCGAAGTACAAAAATTTCATCTGGTTTCGGAAATTTTATCTCAAGACGTTTTTCCGTGAACTTGAAAATCCCATACGAAATAAAATTTATAAGAAAATATCAGCTTTTTGCAACGTAATATCGAAAGGAATTTTTTTCCAACCAAAAAAAAACTTTCGTATCAAAATTCGACTAGTGTTTTTCACTTATGTATAATTACGCGAATTATCAATTTTACAAAACTCAAAATATCGTTTTCCTTTTCATTCTGACTTTGGTTCGACAATTTGATAATACAAATATCGAAAGAAATTTTCTTCCGATGAAAAAAAAACTCACTTCAAAAAAAAAAACTCACATTAGCCTGTTTTTACTTATGCACAATTACGTGAATTCTCATATTTAAAAAAATTAAAGAAAAATCGTTTTCTTTTTCGTTCTATAAGTAACTTTTTCTTGCTTTTGAAAAATTGCTAATTTTGACGCACGATCGTCAACGATAAATTTGGCAACGGTAGAAATAAAAAAAGATATAAAGTTCGAAGTCCCTTACGAAGTCGAGAACTTTTGAAACTACCCCTATCCGCATAAAAAAAGGAAAGAAAAACGACTGGCTTTTCTTTCCGTTTTTTTTTGCCTCCCACACTCCATGTGTGCAGGGTAAGGGCTGCGCCACGGAAAAGCGTGTCAGGTTGCCACCACCGTGCGGCCGGTTTCGTCTGATCTGCGTGGGGCGCGCGCGCTGGCTTTGCCCGCAAAAGTACGAGACTCTCGGGCTCCTCGTTTCACGAGAGCGACAAGGCCGCGGCACTCGCGTGGTGCACTTCGGCCCGTCAACATCGCCGCGATTACGACTTTATCACGAAAGAAGAGAAAAAAAATCTTTTTTCGAAAATCAAAAAGAGAATTCATTAAAAAGTCGAGAAAGAAAAATTTGATTTCGTTTGGGGGGACAAAAAAACATTTGTCGAATCATCAACGAACTCAAAATTGACAGGAATTTTGAAATTTCATTTTTACGACGAATCGACAGCGTTTTCGATTGACAGTGAGCGAGTCAGCCTGTCGTCGAAAATTCGGGAGTGAAAAATAATTGATTTTTTTTTCTCGTTGCTCCACGATTCCTCGATTTCCGGTGAAAACGATTTTTCATTTATCGTCGACTAATCGGTAAATTTATTCTCGATTTATTTAAGAATCATTGAGAATTTAAATAAATTTCATGAAGCTGAGAATTTGAAAAAAAAAACGGATAATCGAGATCAGGGGTAGTTCTTTTTTTAAAGAGGATGATTTTTGTGATGAAATAATTCGGGTGTACGCCGAGTACGTGGGGGGTTGAAAAGTGCATCGCTGGTACACGTGTTTCAGTGCATCGTGTTTTCCAAAGCGTTCAGTTCGATCTTGTCACGAACCAGGCAGGATCTAGTTCGGATTTGTTTTTGCGATCGCGAGAATTCTTTTTTTTTTGTTTTTTTTTTTACGACGAAGAAATAACTGGAGCAACCTCGTGACGACGATTCTCACCCCCCAGGCGCATCGATCTTCGCTTGTGATTTTGTGCAATTCGTGATATTTTTTTTGTTTTTTTTTTATATCTCGTGAATTTTTTGGTAAAGTGCATTTCCGGATTTTTTTTCCTTCGATTACTGGAACTCGTATGATTGACCTCGCTGGATTTCACTGACCTTGAAAATAATGACGTTTCGCCACTTCGTTCTCGTAAGTAATTAAAAATAAATATTAAAATTGATAATTATTGTTTTTTTTTGTGCGAAAAAAAACTTTGGAATAGTGTTTGCGAAGTGTGTTTCGTGTGCGATCACACTGCGATTTTTCGACGTACACTGGTGAACTCGTTTAATTAGAGGGGAGCATTTCCAATTTCTGGTTTTTAGCTCTTGCCATTAATTTCACTTCGGAAGATTGAAAAGTGATCAAAGGCTTTCAAATGTCGAGTTATTTAACTCTTTCAGTAACGAAGAGTGGGCTCTTTTTGATCGTATAATTGAAAGCGTTGAATGAAAGCAGCTATCATTGAATACGTGCTCTAAAAGCTCTAAAAGGATTAAAATTTTGTAAATCCAATCTATTGATTCTGCTGATAAGCTCTAAGAGGAACGGAATTGAAAAATGTTTATCCCAAGGTCTAAAGGACCGTACTTTTTTTTTATTGAGATTTAGTAAAATGATGTTGAATTGAATGGCTTCGGAAATTCTGGATTGGGCAAAGAATTCCAAAAAAAATTAATCCGAACATTTTTATTTTAATTGACATCGGTAAAAAAATAGGGACAAGAAAAAAAATTTTATTTTTTCACTTTGCGATAATTTTGATAAGATCGAGAGTTTCTGTAAGAATTTTTCTTCATTATTCAGGAATTAAAAAACGCTTCTGTTATACAATAATTTCGTTGCACAATTGGTGAACGAATGTCAATTACACAATTGCCAAATTTCCGAATTCCATATTTCCAAAAATATTTCTTTTGAACGGACCAGTTTTATTTATTTGTTTCTCGATAAAAAGAGGCCAATCACATGATCGATGTAATAGTGAAAATCTGGTTTTCAATATCGAGACAATTATTCTTGTGATAAAAAGCTAAATGTAATGTTTTTCTTTACGCTATTGGAAGAAAGAAAAAAATCTATGTATGTCCAGACCACGAAATAAAACGAATTGCAACGCACTCGTTATCAACAAGTAATTGAACAAAAAGTCACGGTTTTTCTTTTTTTTTTCCATCGAAATGTCCCGTCGTCCACAGAGGAGAGAGATTTTCTGTCATCCCTCGTATAGTAGAACGGTTTCGAACCTGAAACTTTAGGGAGTGGGTTTGGTGGCTTTGACACGCTAGGGGATGCTTCCCACAAATTACAGACCCCTAAGAAACCTTTTTTTTCAATCCAGACCTCGTTCTCTCGAAATTCACTAAAAACGTTTTAGTGCTTCATCAAAGTCGTCTCCTCTCCCAAGAGTGAGAGAAGATGAAGGTTAGGAAGGGTTCGTTCAATTGCAGAACTCTAATGGATGAGATAAATTTGTTTTCTCAAAAAAAAACTCAAACAAAATGTTGATCATCACAATTATGACACTTTAATGAAATTGCACTAAAACTGATTCACTTTCGAAGTATTTGGTGAGTTTTTCGGAAATTGATTACGTTTTTATTTCAGAATTCCAGTACAGGAATAAGAGTTTATAGGGAAACTAGTTTATAGAGAAAAATCAGTGGAAAAAGCAAACCGTTGCGCCCTCTAGAAATTGTTGATGTCGAAAGATGACACCCCAACTGAGCAGGTCATGTCCAATTTCAAGTTGAACCAGGTGTAGTCTATATGGAAAGTTTTCCAAACAATTCTGATGGCAGCAATGACGTAGAAAATGATCTTCCGACAATTACCAGTTTTATCTTCGTAATTTGATATTCGAAACGAAAAATGGACTTTCATTTGAATTTGGGGCGAATGAGATAGACAGGAAATTGGATATTGGAGCTAATAGGGACAAATAGTTACTTCGGGGAAATGGACACATCAGTGATCAAGTTGGAATGTTCTTCCGAAAATCCTGATTCAAGAAGTGATGTAGAAATGATGCTGCTGCAATTTCTAATTTTACTATCATAGTTTGATATTCAGATTGCAAAATGGACAATCGATAGACATGAGTGGTGATTTGTATAAGCATAAACTGATATTGATTACATGGGTTCAGGCAGAGTGATGGCTCAATGAATGTGTGGATTGTGAGGTGCAACGATGAGCCATTAACACTTCATGACGTTCAGTGGAATTAATGAGCCTTGGCACACTTGTGGCGCTGATCAAAATGTTTATTAGGGCACAAATGATAATTGATTATGAGTACTGGATCAGCAACGTTTAATGGTTGGTGGACAGATGATGATCAACGATCATCAATGGCCACTCAATGGACAGATGATGATCAACGATCATCAATGGACACTCGATGGACAAATGATGATCACCGATCATCAATGAACTAATAATGATCAACGGTCATCAATGGACAAAGGAACAGGTCTGAAACTTATTTCATAATCAGGCAAAGCGACAAAACTACATCCCATTTGCCATGTGAGACGTCAACCAACCCAATTGCTAGATAAATTTATGGGATTGCTCATGAGGTGCACCAACGCTTGTCTAAATTAGTCTAGACGAGGTGGAGACGGTATCCCACGAGGGAGATAGGAAGGAAAGGAGATAAGCAATACCAGGTAGAAGTGTGGAAAGTCCTATGGCCTCAGGGGATCTTCTGATAGCATCACTGATTGCCTCGTGATTCTGGGCGACTCCAATCGAGACTGCGTACCGGGCTACGTAAATGTACGGAGGTGATTAAATGGGACTAATGTGTATTAGACGTTCACTGTCATCAGAGTGACCGCAGTAGACGAACTGCACTCAGGTTTCATCAGGAGTGGCCACTTACCACGTAACCGTATGACTTGTGGTCTTCGCTCCTTCACTTCTCTGCCCCTAAAGCGTTCACGCACAGCCGCAAATTTCTGGGCTCTGAGGACTTTCGTTATTTTTTGTGAATTATTGGTTCGCCTGCAAATCAAAGATGGAAGAGGTGGAAAGTACCTTGGGCTGACAAAAAGCTTTAAATTATGAGGTGTAGTTTTCTAATTCGTTTTTATCCTTCATCGTAAACGAAGTTAATTTAATAAATGAGTTGACTTTTTAGTTTTATTGAATAATATTTATTTATTAATCAGTATCCATTCAGTACCCTTCAAAGTAATCCCCCCTCAGATTTTATACACTTGTGCCAGTGCTTTTTCCAGTCCTCGAAGGACTTCTGATATGCGCTTTTTGGCATAGCCTCGAGCTCTCCCTGCGATCCGGTCTTTATCTCCTCAATCGTGCCAAACCTCCGTCCTTTCATGGCTCTTTTCAGTTTTGGGAACAGAAAAACGTCGCAGGGATCCAAGTCCGGTGAATACGGTGACTGAGGCATGATTACGGTGTTTGCTTTTTGCTATTACGAACAAGCAACGATGCGTGAGCAGATGCATTATCGCTTTCGACAGCAAAACAATGGCCAAGCACACCAAAACCCGTTTAACCTTCATATCTATCAAAAAGAAACTAAATAAACAAAATAGCTGATAATATCAACACATGTTAGGGACATGTATACTAAATAACAAAAAAAAACGATAATCGTATTAAAATTTATATTTATAAAATAAATACGTGGGAAATAAACATTTATAAATATTAATTATTCATTTATAAATATTAATTATCTTAAAGGGTTAAAACGAACCTTTAATTTTTTTATTGCGTTTCTGATCGTTATGAATAAAACTAAAATAAGGTTTACGAGACTGACGTTTAAATTTTCACAATAGAAATTTTACGAGTGCAGAATTTAACAGTACATCTTCATAACTATAATAAAAAGAAGATAGAAGTTACCAGTAATCAACATAACGTCAATCAATAACTCTGTGACTTCAACATTATTTCTCAAGGTTATCACTTATTATCATTCAAGGTTATCTGCCACGTAGCCGGATTCTGCGCCTCTGATGCAATTATTTTAATAATTATTGTTGATACCGTTATATGATGGTGTCATATTGCTCAAATAGCTGATAAAACGTATTTTTATTAACGTTTCTTTTAATCGCGTTACTTTCGGATGCAAATATGTTTACTGCATGACGCGTATTTTTTCTTATCTAATTAATTACGATTAAATGAAAAAAAAAATCATATTTAAATGAAATGTATACCCTGTATACAGGGTGTTCCAAAAATCACCGATAATTTTTTAGGTTTCGTCAGACCAGCTTATTATGACCCAGAATAACCAAGTATAACCTAAATAAAAGTGGCACGGTTTTCGAGACATCTGCACTTTTTTTTTAAATTCGTAAAAATCGCTTGAGGAAATTACTTGCGGTAATATTTGACATATGACAGCTGTAAATACGAATATTTCGTGTCTGGATATTAAAAGATCATGATATCAATGAAAACCAGCTGAGAAACTGATAACTGACCAACGTCGATTTGATAGAGCCAAAAGTATTTGCCATGTAACTTTAGCCTTTGGTAACATTCTGTAATCGTCATAGCTCTGTTATCAGCTTTTCAGTTGGTTGTTATCAACATCACGATGCTTGAGTTTGTTTGAGAAATATAGCCTAGAGATTTCCACGAGTTCAAAAAACCTTCCAATATCTCGAAAACTATGATGTTTTTTTTAGGGTCGTATTTGGTAATTCAGGATTATCCCGATCCGATTTGTCAACAGGTGAAACGTAATCTTTGGTGTTTTGGGACACCCGGTATGTGTATACGAAAGTGAAACGGAAAAAGAGGAAAAATAGCTCGTTCGATTCGGCTCACGCTTCTTCGCCTAGAGCTCGATAAGTCTTCGTAACGGTTTGCGAAGCGTGATGTTTCGAGACGTCGCGCGCAACCCCCAGGTGATGGGCAAGAAACTACAGGCTGCAGAGAAAGAAGAGAAACGGAGGTGGAGAAGGTGGGGAGGCAAAGAAGCTCTTGTTGTTGGTGGTACAACGAACGAAGCCAAAAAGTCCACGGTATACTCCTGGGGAAGAAAGTTACGTTACGAGAGAGAGAGAGAGAGAGCGAGAGAGTGCTTTGTACGGGGGTCGTTGAAGAGGCGCCGTTGGATCGCTTTAGAAAAGAAGCGCTCACTGGTGTGACAACAGTTCGCGCTTATATTGCAAACTTTTGAGATATCGGTCCCGTCCTACCGAACCGTCCAGATTACACTCGCGGCTGTTCGTATCGATCCTCGAATTGTTTTTCTTCTCATCTTTGATACTGGACGAGTAAACAGCAGGAAAAGCAGTCAGGCGGCAAACCCGGTCCCCTTTTTTTGCGATTTTCATGGTCAAGTGCTTTGTTCAATTTTTTTAAGGATTGACAATGAGGTTAGAGTTGAAAATCGTTGCACGCGTTCCTTTTGGTGGACTTGGATGATGTTGAATGATGGTAATTATGATGCTGAATGATCGTTGCTTTTGAAGATGTTGACGTTGAATGCTGACGATTGTTCTGAATTATGGGGATGCTGAATGATAATGATCATAAATGATAATGATGATGAATAATAATGACGATGAATGATAATGACGATGAATGATAATGATTATGAATGATAATGATGATGAATGATAATGATTATGAATGATAATGATGATGAATGATAATGATGATTACCAACGATTGCACTCATTGATGATGATACGAAATGATGGTGCTAAATAATGCGGCTGAGTGACGACAATCGTGAAATATATTGATACTTAATGGCAATGGTAAATTTTGATGGCACTGAATACCAATGGTGCGGAACGAAAATTATGATGGCACTGAATGGCAATGGTGCTGAATGAAAATTATGATGGCACTGAATGACAATGGTGCTGAATTAAAATTATACTCAATGACAATGATCATAAACGATGATACTGTTCAATAACACATGCTAAATGAAGATGCTAAACAGCAATAGTGAATCGCAATAATGCGAACTAATGTGCTGAATGACGATCATGTTTCGGAACAACGATGGTGCTGGGTGACGCTGACGTAGATTAATGATTATGCTGACTAATCATCACGCGAATATCGATGCCTAATAATAATTATGAAAGGGGTCCAAATTTTGTCGATTCGCGAGCGAATATCCAAGTTGACAATAGCGTCTCATTGATTAGTCGCTTTCCATAATGAACCGTCATCAGGTCAACATCTCGACCAACCAGTTTTTTTTTTCTCTTTACCTTCATTCTTCATCCTCCTTCATTGATTCGCGTCAGGCACAACTGGTGTCTTGTCCAGTTTGCTGCGTCGACGTTCCGACCCCCTCCCGCCCCCCGTTTCTCTCACATTTTCTTCCCCAAGAAGACAAACACGAAGAGCCTTCCTCTTGCTTTTGTACGCCGACGGAGGATGCAAGAGGATACCGAGGAAATTCCAAATGAGCTCCGATTCGTTCCATCAGGACCGGACCGGATTCAGTACCGTTCGATTTTTACGGGCTGAAAGTGAGAACGAGAAATAAAAAGATTGGAAAACGAAGATGGAGAATGATCTTGAGGTATTGGACCACAAACCGAGCGGTGGAATCCTCCGTGTTCGTTCTTTCTCGAAACGTAGCATTGTCAAAGCTGGCAGGATTGGAAGGTCTTTTCCTATTTTACCTGACGAAAAACTGTGCGGGAGTCCTTCCGCGCTTATTATTCTGACCTTTCGTCTAAATCTTAACGTTTTTGCGGGATGGGGAAGGGCTCTTGACCCACCGTTCGTCTCTGAATCTCCCGCTGAGTTGGTGGACAATTGGGCCACTGCTAGGCGTGACCCTTCAACTTTTTAGTATTCCAAATACCGGACGGTTTTTTTTTATCGGAACACGAACAAACTCAAAGGACTCGTGGAGAAAGTAGTTCGTAATTCACTCCTTGACCGAACATGAAAGGTCGAGGAAAAACGGGATCATAAAAGACACTTCTGTACAGCGAATGATGAAGCTCTAGGATTCTCGTCACAAAATAATGTTATTCTCGTCATTTTTCGATTTTATAGATATATATGCAAGTGGTAACAAAAGTGATGAAACATCAAACACCGCGCATCAATATGGATCAAAATACTCATGGCTCTTTATCTTTTTTATTGTATGGGGTCAATGTTCGCTTTTTATGGTTTGTGGGTGTACACGATTTTCATTTTTTTTTTTTTGTACTATCGTAACGTTAGAGGGGTCTCGAGCGATAAATAAATCGGCGGGTGTATTTTTAGGAAAAAAAATCTTTGAGGTATTATTTTTCAATGGTGTATACACAAATAGGAAAAAAAGGAAACCTAAGGCCCGGTAAACTGCAGCTTAGGTTTCTTTCGGTTCACACTTTTTTAAAGAATTTTCTGATAATGTTTCCCTTTGGAATGTTCAATTTTCTGAATATTCACTGGAATAATATCAACTCAAATTTTCTTCGAAATTAACCGAACAATTTGTTTAAAATTAAAATTAATTTTTTTTATTAAGTACCGAACTAATTTTCTAGATTAGATATTAAATAAATTAGTGAAATAGAGAATTAAATAAATTAGTGAAATTTAGCTGAATCGATCATCGCTTATCCCGAATTCGGAGAGAGCATGTTCAATAATTTAGCATACTTAATAATAATTAAATCAATTTGAAAAATTCATTATCATAATACTGTCAAGAATAAGTTAAACCTATTCATATATTTTTCAACATTAATTAAGATTCATTTTCACTATTATGTTTGGGTTTGTTTGAATAAACAAACAATTTTGATACTTGTATTTTCCGTGAACTAAAAACGATTGTAAAATTCCCACATCGCTGATTTTTCGAATTCTCATTAATTCGTTTCAAATCTCAGAGACTTTGTCAATGAAATTCTCACGAAACAATGAAAAACCAATAGTTGTTTCGGTCTACGTATTTTTTTTTCTCGCTCGAGGAATGATTTATTTATACGAAGTGATTCGAACAAAGGAATGAAAGTTCGAAGTCTGATTATCAGGAGATGTCTCAAGCGTTGATTCCTTGATCGTGACCATTGTCCAGCCCGTAACGTGCCAGCAAATCGAGAGAGTATCTCAATTGGGAGAGTAACTCTTGGTAGGGTTCGATCCGCTTGAAAGTTCGTTCAACCGTGCACATTCGCGCGCAATTCCTCTTTGGAGTTGATACCAAGCCAGCGAAACAATTTTCTCACCTGGCTAATCGATTTTGGCATGACACGAGCTCACGTGCCACGAGCCTCGTTTTATTTCGTCCTTTGAGATTCCGTCTCCAGTATTCTAAGAAAAACTTTGGCACCAGTCATTATCGGGGAACACAAGGACGGAATTACGATAATTAATCCACCATTACGTTGTGCAATTTGTTTAATAACAGCCTTCAAGCTTTTCATTATTGCCAGCCATCGCAAATGCATTTTTTGCCACGAGTATACTATCTAATTGCGTATTAAGTGATTAAAAACACTGAAGCTAATTGGAGGCCAAACAGTCTCGAGCAAATTGAAGAGCAAATTGAAGACATCCGCTCGGGTCATAAATCAACGTGAACCGTTCGTTTCTCTAGTCGAGAATTTTTTCATGCATTCTCACAGAATCAAAGTAGCAAAATGGCATTTTAATAACGAGAATTAATTACGAGTGCGATCGCTAAAATAATTTGCACGAACTTGAAGTTTGCATCGTTGCTAAGATATTTCATCATTTTTTATTCATTTATTTCTATAATTACTAAAAACTGGCTTTTTGAAAAATGGCAAAACAGTTTTTTCGTTAAAATGTAAAAAAAATCAACTTTTTCAATGATCGACGATAGTTGGTGAATTACAAAAATATTTAAGTGCCAATTTTGTATACAAGGGTTGGGTAATCCTTTAAAAAAATATATGTATGTTTATTCTAGGTTTTTTTTCGGAATTGAGTAAATAATAATTCATCCATTACTATTCTATCGAGATCTGCCATTCTTTGAATTTTCATGAATCCTCGTGATTTTTCAATATTTTTTAGTAATTATGCAGATATGGGGCTCCATCCCAATTTTGACGGGAGATTTCTTTTTTTGCCATGAATTACTTTAATTAGTCACGACTAATGATATTTATCCGGCGGAGACTGATATTTTTAATTACTAAATCCAACCAAACCCAAACAAACCCAAACAACGTAAATTATTTTCATAAGTTGTGTGTTTTGGTTGTTTGGGTTTGTACGAGTATATTCTGGAAGGCTGATTTCTTTAAAAAAATTGGCTGATTTCGAAGTTTAGGCATCGAAGTATACGAAAATGCCCTAATTTATTTAATTTTCCGGCAAACTTCAGAACCCCATAACTTATGAAAATAATTAAAAATATCAGCTTCCGCAGGCTAAATATCACTGGTAGTGACTAATTACAGCAATTTATGACAAAAAAAAATAAAACTGATGCCAAAATTGGGGCGGAGCCTCACATATGCACAATTACCTATTTTTTAAAATATATATCCAGTAATACCATAAAGTTACTGATTTTATCGGAATTCTGGAAGAATTGAGATTTTTCAACCTCGAAAGAGTTGCACTGACTGGTACATCTCCAAGTTACTTTACCTTTTCTAAACCCAAACTTGGACGATTCCCTTTCTCTGTCTCTATTCCTTCCTCTTTCTTTCCTTCTCCACGCTTGACCACGCGTAATAACGTTCTTCCGTTTGAAATCCCTTTTACCCACGGCCAAGAGAACACACAGTAAATCTTCTCGTGAGCATGCACGGAATCACCAGGTAAACGCGAAGCCTCGATATTTCAAGCACCAAAAAGGCAAACGGTTGTTTTTCATTGAGAACGAGAGGAAGAAAAAAAAACGGCCGGTTGCAAAAGCGTTTGAAAATTTTGTTTGTCCAGAGAGTTTGGTGCCGCCCTTGCCGAGGTATATTTACACGGAAAATACGAACCTTAAGGATTAGTGACTTGAACTATCCCGAAAGAACTTCACTGACTTTGAGCGAATGCAGAAGCTGTGTGTGCACGTAAACCGTCGTCGAAAATAAGCCTTAAAAGTAAGAATTTATTGTGACTGAAAAATTGACGAAGTGATTTTCTGCACACTCAAAATTAACGATTTTCCAAGCTCTCAAAGTATTTTTTTGCATTTCTTGCAAGCCTTATGTTTTCTGATTTAAAAATTGACGAAGTGATTTTCTGCAAATTCAAAATCAACTATTTCCCAAGCTCAGAAGACATTTTTCACGTTAAAAAATTGACGAAAGACTGTAAATCAATCATTTTTTTAGCCCTCCACAGTCAGGACGGATCAAAATAACTCCAAATTCATTTGTTCATTATCGGTGAGATTCGTCTTAATTATTCTTATTTATTTCAAGCGCAATTTATCACAATTACCGTTTTTTATTTCACTCCAAAATTACCGCTTGTTAAACAAAGAAATAAATATCGTATTTCGAAATATCCACTAAGGATTCATTTTTTCCTGAATTTATTATACCCCAAGTGCATCCTACTAAAATTTGCGTTAAAAAAAATTGAAAATTGGAAAAGTTACAATTATTGAATTAGAAGAAAACAGGTTTTTTTCACGTTGCTGATTTTTCTCCGCCACTTTAAAATTCGATAAAAAATATAGCATGAATGTTACATTCTAAAGTCTTTGAACCAAAATCCTGGATTATTCTGAGCGATTCGGAATTCGGAATCACCGTTCATTCGAATTGATAAAAATCGATGCAGATTTATTTCAAAACTGATTTTTCGTTACCGCTTAATTGGAAAGAAACAAATTATGAATTTCCATGGGAGGTAATTTCGAAGTGATTTCTTCAGGGATTAATTACCAGTAATTAATTATCAAATTCTATACAGGATGAACGGTGATTTATCGGTCGACCGTAAAGAGTCTATTAGACCTCTATTAAAATTGATGGCTGTTTCGTATCCCAGCGATTATCCTGTTTAGTAAAATGAAAAGGACGTTGCTGATAGAACTAATAAACGAAAACCAAAAAGACAATAACAAAAGGAAAATACTAAAATTTGGTTCTCGATACGATTGACAAGGAGCGGAATTTCGTCGACTCGTCTACTTCACTCACGAGAGATGTAAGCCGTTGAGCTGACGAGCGTGTAGAAATTGTTTCGAGGATTGTTACGAGATTGAGGAAGATAAAGATGGAGAGAGAGAGAGAGGAGAGCGAGGAAGGAGGAAAGGGATATTAGAGGCGAAGAGTGAAAACCGTGGAGCGATCGCCTAAAAGGATTACACACTTTGGGGCGTTGGGACATGAGGAATCCTCGTAAGGAATTGAGCACGAAGAAGAAGCGGGTCAGTATCTTGATAATGTTGACGGTCCAGTTTCCTGCTCTCTCTCTCTCTCTCTCTCTCTCTCTCCCTTGATAGCTTTTTTTCTCCAAATTCCAAATCGTCTTTCATCTCCAATCATTGATACACAAACTCTTCGAATTATTTTTTGTTTTTTACAACTGCAATCCTAAAACTGTCACCCTAAATAATCTCGGTGCTGACAGCTCTCCGAAACGTTATTTTACCGTCGACATTTCGATTCACTTCGTCCCAAAAAAATCTAGAATGTTAATACAGATTTTTGGTAGATTTTTAGATTGTATCTAGTTTTTTTTTTTCAATGTTTGAGAACATCGGTTTTACTAGTTATTGAGGTGAGGTATTTTCAATTGAAAGTTCTTTTTTTTATCTCCTTCGTGGTATTAAAATTATTTACGTATTTTCTGTGTGAAAATAGTTGCAATCCTGAGTAGAGTATACTGTCTGATTTTATATTAAATGATGTTATATAGTTCATATCACTCTTTTTTTATTTTAGAAATTTAGAAAGCCTTTTTTCAATTTAGGAAGCCTATTGTTTCTTTTAGAATTTTGTATTAAATAAAAGATTCTTTTAGATTATACATTTTTTTAGTTTTTATATTAAATTATATTGTATTTCATATAATTCATTTTTAATTTTATAAATTCCGGAAACCCATTTTTTTCAATTTAAAAAATAAAACTGAATCGATACAACCATCTAGACTCCTCATTCGGTTTCAGCATGCCCGATGGCGCATAGAAAGGTGGATCAGGGCCGCGCAAACGAAATTTTGATTTTCTTTTTGTGGAGCTATCATCATATTGACTCACCAAACTGTCACCAATATCAGCAACTCAAATCAAATGAAACGATATATTAAAAATCACCAAAAAATTAGTGTTCCATAAAAAATGAGACGCTTCAGTCCAGTATTGTTTCATAACTTTATAGACTTGCGTTGATACTTTTTGATACTTTTACACCGAATCGCTTTTCGTCAACTTCACTAAACTCGAAAGTAAGGGCTGTGCGCTGAAAGGAAATACCACCTTTTTGAACGTTTGTGGAAAGACTGCCCATTTTTTACATCATCAAACGCCTCAATCGAGGAATTTGCGGTTGAAAAAAACCCCAAAAGGAGGATGGATGAGCGTTTGGGAGATGTCGACAAGCGATTGTTCGGTGTTCTCACATAGGGAGGGATTCAAGGAGGGTGATAGCTCCGGATTGTAAATGGTTGGCTCTCGTCGATGTAATGGGTCGCGGTTCAGCATCCCCTTTCATCATCCGGCTATACGGTAATGGACCGATAGGTAAGTGAACCGAACCTCCAATAAGCCGAATCCCATAGAGAGGGATGATCGACTGTATACTTGGCTGCCTTTGCGGTGCAAGTCCACTCCATCTGGTCTCATCACTTTTTCTCTTCGTTGTTCCTCAACATACTACTTTTTGCTCTACTCTGGAACATTCGTTTCACTTCTCGATTTTGAACATCTTATTCCTTCAGTTCCTTCATTCGATCATGATTTCACCATTTTTTGAAAGTTTTTTGCAAGTCCTACATTTTCTGATGAAACAATTGATGGCGGGTGTAAATCGACTATTTTTTAACACCCTGTAATCACCTGGGATAGAAATGAGCCTAAACCTAATTTTTCATGGTCAGTGCCAATTGTTATCAATGATCGTTCTTTATTTAAAATTGATTTTTTTAACACTATCGTTGTTTGTTTCATTATGAAATTCAGCGCTTTTAAAAATAAGAATAAATACCTGATTTGAAACGCCCACTATGGATCTATTTTTTTTTCTAAAACTCTCATATTCCAAGAGTAATTTACGCTCAAAAATTTTCGTAAAAATAAAATGAAAATTGCGAGAGTTATGATTATTTTTGTAGAAAGATAGAGGATAGAGAGAATGTCATACTCCAAGACGTTTCAACTGAAATCCTGAATTTTTACGAGCCATCCCGAAGGATAGGTAGAACGTGTCATCGTGATTTAATTCGTTAATTGGGTTAAGTCGTTAAGTAATAAAATTCGGTACCGAAAGGTTTATGATTTTTTTTATCAGAAAATAAAACGAGGTTTTTTTTACGCATTGGCACCAAGCTGATATTTTCTGCACCACTAAAAAATTCGATTGAAACGTAATAAAGAGAATTTCACATTCTAGGATGTTCGAACTAAAAAAATAAATTTTTGTGACGTTTTATCTTTCCATTTTAGTCGTCTATCCAAAGGATTCGCCAAACTTAGCAAAGTCCGTAGTTCAGACGGCATTACCAGATCAATATCCGGATACTGGATTGCTCTCAGAGAGATATATGGACCTGCCCAATCCAGACGTTTCCTCCTTACGCTACCAAAATCAGTACTCCTCATTTGCCGGATGATGAACGTCTTTTTAAAGGAAGAAAGTTTGCCGGATTGGCTATTAATCGAGCTACGTTTCTTCCACTTCGATAGGCTGGGGCAGAATGGACCTGCCAGTGAATACTCAATTTTAGCTGTCGAAAACGATAATGCACTTGCTCACGCATCGTTGCTTGTTTGTGATTGTTTTGGTGAGAAACAAAACCCTAATTATGCCTCAGCCACCGTATTCACCGGACTTGACCCCTGTGGCGTTTTTTCTATTCACAAAACTGAAAATAGCCATGGAAGGACAGAGATTTGCTCCGATTAAGGTGATGAAGTCCGGATCTCTGGGAGTGCTCGAGGTCGTACCAAAAACCGCATATCAAAAGTGCTTCGAGGATTGGAAAATGTCCTGGAACAAGTATATTAAATCTGAGGGGGATTACTTTGAAGGGTACTGAATAGATATTGATGAAGAAATGAATATTATTCGAGAAAAATAAAAATTCACCTTACTTTTTTTAAACAAACTTCGTTTACGATGAAGGATATAGAAACGAGTCAGAACACTACACCTCATGATTTAAAGCTCTTTGCCAGCCAAAAGCACTTTCCACTTTCTCCATCTTTGATTTATGAACGAACCAATAATTCAAGAAAGATGGATAAATTAGATATATTGAAGAATAAATAAATATTTTTCGTGAAAAATAAAAAATCACCTTATTTTCTGAACAAACCACATACAGCATTTGTAGACTCCAATTATTTGGTGCTGAATTTTAGAGTTAAATTATTAAGATTTTGATTAATAATAAATAAACCAAAAATTGATTATTGCATGAAATATTCATTCGCCACATTTGAGAAATTGAATTTTTAATAACACTAGTCTAAAATTCCACCCCGAAAATCTCCAAGTTCTGATCCATCATTTTCGCCATCGTCTTCCCTTTGTCATTTGTTTTGTACTTCCATTAGCTGATCGCTATTATTCAGGAACGCTGGAGCTTGCGTCAACTATCCTAAAGATACGTTACGCGCGTTCCCCTCGTTTCATCATTCCGTCCCAACTGTTTTTAACTTTTAGGGCTGAAACGAGAGAAGTTGAGCTCATCACTCGTGGAAATGAGTACTGACTCAAATCGTGTATAAGCATATGGAACTATCGAGAGTTGTTTGTTCACCGGAGGTTAAGACAACTTGAACAGGAGAGCGAGAACTCGCAGGTAATTACCAATGCAACTTTGGTTTAAGAGTGGTCGTAATGGAAGGGGGGAAAAACCTTTTTACCTTGTAAATCGATTTCTCATCGGAGATTCGAGGAAACTTCGGCACCATCAATACAATGTATACATAATGCAGAGTTGCTTGGATACGATCAATTATTCCCTTCCCATACTTTGCCATTTATCTCTCTCCCTCTCTATTGGATTATGTTCTCTTTGATTGCACTCCAAAGGGTGTCACAGACGTATTACGTATTATGGAGCAAACGGCACAAAGTGCTTCTGAATTATCGCCCAATCTCGAAATCCAGTATTGTGTCACGTTGCACGTACGAAGCTTGTTCAAAAAGTAAGGTGACTTTTCAAATTTCGAACCCAAGTACGTTCGAATTTCGATTTTTGTTTGTTTGTTGATTCCTATGTCGACGTTATCAGCTAACATAAACGGCTGAACGGTTAATCAACTCTTGATTTGCTACTTATATTCATCAAATGATTATTCAAAATGAATGAATTATTTTCATGATTCAAATAATTTTTTTAGGAACTCTTTAATTCTAGTATTGGCATATAAATATATTCAAATGAAGACAATTCTTCGCTACTCAGAATTATTTTTTAATAGTCTGATCATTTTAATAATAATTACATCAATTATCTCTCACATTGTAATTACACTTTCACTGCCCCATATTTCATCATTATTTATGAAATCATTTTCCTTTTATTACTAAAAAAAATTGAGAGCTATTATTCGTTCGTGTCTGTAAAAGTTTGTAAATTTCCAATTAATAAATATTCCCATTGCATTTATTTACGCCAATACAAATAATTTGTCTAATAATAAATCTCTAAATTTCGCTTTAGTAAATATTCACATTACATTTATTTACACTAATAAATAATTACAAAAATAATAAATCAAACCAGTAAATTTTACTTATCATTGCATCAATTATCCCTATCACTTTCCATTGCCTTTTATTTATCCCGTTTTTCGAGTGTCGATTTTTTTCGGTTTATTAAAATAGTTTCGAACTATTATTTTCTAGATTTCCCCAGAAGCGATGAAAAAAAAGAAGTGAACGAAAACGAGACATTTCCTTTGATGGGCTATCGGCGACGGAATATTCCTTATCTGTTGACACGAAAGTCGCGTCGGCTCGATTATTCTTTTCTTTACCTGGCCGACACCCCTATCGCTCTGTCGTTTTGATAGCCAAGCATGTATAGATGAACGGTTATCCGCTCTACTCATCCCGTGTCGAAAGACCCTCGAAACTGTCGCAGAGCGTCGAAGAGACGTTTATTCGTGACTTTACAACATTTTTTCAGTCGGTACATGCGACAGCCATAAAGATGTCTGATATGTATCGGAGCCTCGTCTAGATACTCTATCATAAACTTGATTTTATGGGGTGATGGAATATGGAGAGAAAAAAAACGTAACATTTTTATTCCCGTCGTTAAGAAATTTCATCGCCGTTTTCTTTTGAGGAGAAATTACTTTCGAGTATCTGCACATTACGATCGTTGATGCGTTCAAGTGCGATAGCGGTATCAAATTATTGCGAATACGGAAATTCAACTAATGGAAATTACTTTTCGACTTTTTTTAAGGCTTTTTTTTAAAGGATTCATTTTTTAAAAATTGATTATTGCGATTTTTTTTTAAATTAAATCACTGAGATTTTTTTGAATTTTAATTATTGGGTAGACATTAAAAATCACTGAAATTCTCGAAAATTTGAGGAATTATTTTTTTTTTGTAGAATAATGAGAGATACATTATTTTCGAAGTTTTCAATAAATCATTTAGTAGTTATAGTGTTTATACATTTACAGTAAGTTTTAATATTCATGCAGTTAAATTTAACACAGGTACTTATGGAAATTATTATAATTTTGTAACAATCTCCATAAGCTGTTGTTTTCAAGAATATATGTGTTGAATTTACGTGTATAAACATTATAACCTAATATAAAAGTATAAACATTATGAACCCTAATTTACTTAGTGAACAATTAATTTTAACCATGAATTAATCAGCGATCATTTGACTACTCAATAAATATTGAGATTTTATGTTATCACAAATGACAATAAAATGATTCGAACCTATTAATTAAATTAAAAAATTCACAATTTTTTAAATAGTTATTATTCAAAGTGAAAAATTAAATTTTTCTACGTGTCAATTTATTATTAAATTATCTATTTGTAAAATTAATCATGTACGAGGAATTGACATGCAAAAAAAAAGATAAACACAAGAAATCGTGTAAAATTCAGGAATGCTTGAAATTGTTCGATGGGAAATGAACAAAGAACCATTGTACGTAGAAACGGAAGGTTTGGAGGTGAAACTATACGGTCTGGTTAGAACGATGTCCATGGCTGGATTGGACGGATTCTGGGCGCATATTAGCGGGTCCTCAGGGAGGAAGAGTAAACGGTTTTGGAAAGTGGGTGGGGGGTGTGATTCTCATCTCACTATCTACCGCACAAGAGAATAGCGAGAGATGCAAAAGTTTTGTTTCATCGTGTTGTACACTTGGTTTCTCCGCGTTCATGAAATACCGGATTAGGGCCACGTGGAGTTCCAATAGCTGGAGCTAATCCCGGATATCGTAACGCTCAGTCGATAACGAGCTCTCGCTTTGTCTCTCTCTTTCTTCCGCTCTCTATCTCTCTGTCTCTCTTTCTCATCCTTCCTTTTCATAATTCAAGATATTCAAACTCCAAACTATTTTTGGAGCATACGAATGGGATTTCATACCCAAACTCTAAGAATGGTTTTGCTGGAGAGTGATACTAGGTGGGTGACCGCTCATGCAGAAAACTGGAAACTATTTGTTCCCAATTTCAACTTTCAATAGAAAAAAATGCCACGTTCGAATGAAATGAATATAAAGTATTACATTTTTTATTTTTGTGTACTTTGAAAATTAATGACTCCGAAACAAATGAAATTGTCGAATAAAACGAGTATGACGTATTCCATTTTCGAGTTCTTTTCTAATTTGTTATTCGAAAAACATTATTCTAGAACCAAACGAGTACGAAGTCTTCCATTTTTAATATTCGTGTACTTTTGAAATTTACTACTGAAAAAAATAATATCCCGGAACAAAACAAGTACGAAGTACTTCATTTGTATTGTTCGTGTACTTTCCAAATTTACTATTAAAAAAATGCTATTCCCGAAAAAAAAGAACCAGTACGAACTACTTAATTTTCATTGTTCTTTCATTTTTCAAAATTATTACTCGAAAAAATTGCCATTCTCGAACAAAACGAGTACGAGATACTTAATTTTTATTGTTCGTATATTTTACAAATTTATTACTCGAGAATCTGATTTTGCATATTCGCCGGGTATATAAATATACGTTGGGGAATTGTTCGAGAGGTGTAGCCCTTAATTTCGTGGAGGACGAGGCTCGAGGGCGTTCATTTAATTCCACGTTGATAAAGACGGTCCTACAGTCGCGTGAGGCTTGCCGAAAATTTATACACGCCCACGTTCGTCTCTGGACAAAAGCAAAAATAGAACAAAAAGCACACAAAAGAAAAAATTGCACGAGTGTACATACGCTTTGGTCCCTGCTGTGTTCGGGTATGAGAAAAATTTCGTTTGTACACGTTTTTCGGGAGATGTTCTGCAAAAAGCCAGTGTTTATATTATTTTCGAATTTAATTTTTTTTCGCGGGGGGGGGGCTGACAAAAAGGGCGTGCAAATTTGATCTATAATTTTCTCTCTTTAATTTTTTTTTGCTCTGTCTCCTAATTTTTTTTTTCTTTTTCATACGATGGCCTGAAGTTGTGTGAATCACGCAAATCTTTCGACAGTGCGTGGGCGACCGGGAATCACGCATTGTAGACTCTCGCGAGAGCCATAGAGACGGAATTACTTTTATAGTTTATTGTGTGCTAATAACTCCGAAAGCTGCGACCCCATTCTATTTTCTGTCGTACTTAAATTTGGAAAAAAATGTCGAAAAATACAGAGAAATTCGTGTGTCCCGTAAATTGTGATCTACGTTTATTAACGAGGGTATTTAAGAAGTTTAGCTATAGTAACAAAACGAAGTTATTTAAAAAATAAAACTAAAGCAATAAGTGAAATTATTGAAAAAGTATTTGGCAATTTATTTCCACGTAGATTAATAGAATTGTTCACTACATGTTTGAAAACAAATATTAATAATTATAATAAATTTTTGTAATTTTTCATTCGTAAAAAAAAATATTTGCAGGTTTATAACTGTTAAACGATTTAATAAAAAAAATTACAAATAATTTATGAATTATTCTATAATAACTATAATTCATAAGTTGTAAGTTATTAAAACTTATGAATTATTACGGATGGATAAATAATTACTAAACTATTATAAATCAATAACTAATAAATTACCAGGAAATACTAACTACTGAATTCTTTACTGAAAAATTCGCAAATAACTTTATCTACATCATAACTTATTCTATTGAAAAACAATAATTCCTAAAATTCACTAGAATTTTGCGAATTAAAAAAAAAATTAAATATTTCAGTATTAAAGTATTAATTATTAATAAAGTATTAAATTAAATAAAAATAAATAAATTATTAATTAAAAATATTCGTCAATTAACGTCTTAATTTCAATGATTCACGAATAAATCATTAGGTCATTCCTAGCGGTCGTTTGATAATGAAAAAGAGGTGTTTTGGAATAGGAAAAACGTGAGAGTTGGCAAAGTTGCTTCACCGACTGGTGAAAGTGGAAGACAGCTTGGCGCGAATTCCTTTTCATTGTTTCTCGCAATGAATGGATGTACAGATATAAAACGTATGTTGCGTAGTCCTGATAGCTATAAATATGGCAAATGCATGGGGACTATGAATCTTGCGGTCACGTCCACGTGTACAGGTTTATCCTCACGCGCTTTTCGCTGAAAATCAGAATGCACCTCCCTTCCTCGGATGCCATTTCATCTTTCATTTTCTCGTCGCGTGTGCGGCCGAGAGCTCCGTTGCAGTTGAAGATCGTAAAATTTGACGCGTGCTTCTCTGGCGAAAGACCGCCAGTTCTTTCATGACCACGGCGACCACACGGATGATAACTTATTGGCAGAGTTATTATCGCCATGGTCATCCGCTTTGCTGTCGTATTCATTTCATATGTAGTGTGCATTCTGATGAAACTGGACATGGCTTTTCCAATCTCTCTTTCTCTTTCTTTACCCCCTCCCCTGTCCTCCATCACCTCTCATCATTTATTCTATCAAACCTGCTATTAAAGTAGCTAATTTCAATGCAAATTCGCTGTTAGCACATATCGATCAAATCAGACTGTTTTTTTTTTTTTTTCTACTAATGTTGTTACGTTGTCAGTTCATTTTTGAGTTCATCTTTAAGTGCATTTTGAGTTGTGTTGCCGTCGTCAATCAAGTCAGTGATACGACTGAACATCTTGAAAATTTTCTCCTTTTTATTTTGATTTTTTTTTAGTTTATATCGTATTTTCTATTTATATACGGTTTTTTATTTATCTTGCATTTTTTAAATTCATATTGCGTTTTTTTTTTGTTTATATTGAGGTTTTTGGTTTATTTTGAATTTTTTAAAATTCACATTGCGTTTTTGTTTGTTTTTTTTTTTTGAAGTTTTGGTATTTTTGGTTATATTATTACTCAGATATTAATTTGTTAAGTTTTTATATTTTATTTTGTGATCATTTTTGCCTTTTCTGAACTGCCCGAAAGTTTTGGCGGAGCCATAATCAAATTTATCATCATCATCATCTTTCTCTCTCTTTCTGATTTCGTATTAGTTTAGCAACTGGTCATTGATTGTCTAATAACGATTAATATATCATTGATATATTGACAATGCACTAATTGCACACGAATAATTTATCAATAAAATATTTGGGTCATTATCATTGATAACTTTACCATTTATTTGTCTTATATTTATATTATATTATATATATAATTTTAAAAATTAGTATATTACTAATTAACGTACTAATTACGTTAATCCATTATTGGTATATTAACCATGTTCCAATAATAGATATATTGACGAGTTAATAACGCCACTTCTTTTTTTTCGTGAACAAATATTATTTTCGAATACAGAGAAAGCCAGATCGTGAAAAAAAAACCAAATCATTTTTACAGTGCCAGTCTTGTGACTATTTTTTTTTTTTCATGTTATCATAAATCTCATCGTTGAAAAGTAACAAATTAGTCGAACAAATGATTGACAAAAAAAAACACGATTTATTAACCGGCGATTCAAAATTGCGATAAAAATCGAAACTTCGATAAATCACCACGAAATTATTAATTTATTGCGGGGCAGACGTACTCGTGGCTCATCGTATATATGGAAATTTTCCGCGACAGGTTGTATATATTTTCTCACGGGCGACAATCATTTGCATGACGACGAGTGCGGTCTCTGTCGAAGCTCCTTATTCCCGTCACACGTTTGGTATTTCCCGTATGACCATAAAAAAAAAATGTCGGGCTACGTAACATGTCGAAGGCGTTGTAAAAACACGCGTCCCCCTGGCTCTTACGATTCATAAGGTTTTTACGATTGTGGAGTACACCGCAGTTAGGTTAATTTACCGAAGCGAAAAAAAATCTATTCTCGGAAAGTTGCGGTTATCCAAACCGTAAAAAAAAAAATTTATTTTATTTTTCATTCCTTCTCTTCAAGTAGCTTCTTTTATCGTGTCACGCGTTCGTTCCGTGACGAAACCTGGAAAATGTCTCATATGGCCAGAGAAAAAAATATTAACGGTTGTATCATTGATAATTGCCTTTTGATATGATATTCTGAGCGAGTCGGTTATTTCATGACGAATAAACCAATTATTAATGAATGGCTAATTTCTACTTAATTAGTACTATTAATATTTAATTGATTAGTATTATTAGTCCAAAGTAATCATCGTCGTTGAGTATATATTTTTATTATTTTTTTTTTTTAATTAATTTTTTATATATAATTTTGTTATTATTGTTTTTATTATTTGCTGTTAATATATATATCTATATATCTATACAAATAAATATGTATATTGAAAAATGAATAAATATCAATCAATAATTATTTAGATGTTAAAAGTAATCTATTGGTTTATTGGCTTGGATTAGTGGAGTCAGAAAATCTATATAATCTTATAGACCCATTATCGGATTAGCAGAAAGAAAATTCTGAGCGATTTTTTGAAATTCGTATTTTCTTTTCCTCTTACTGGAGGCCGAAAAAATCGCAATAAGATCGTAGAGCAGACGTGAAAGTTATTTAAATAGGACACGTGGTATTTCGGTTTTCCCTTTGGATTTTTCTATTCCTATTCGAAATTAAGAACTGGATTTA
This sequence comes from Ophioninae sp. A BG-2022a, assembly GCA_030523105.1. Taxonomy (NCBI): domain Eukaryota; kingdom Metazoa; phylum Arthropoda; class Insecta; order Hymenoptera; family Ichneumonidae; species Ophioninae sp. A BG-2022a. The sequence continues at coordinate 12,285 of JAPYZI010000388.1, read as the reverse complement.
CGAGTACTTTGAGAATATTTTTTTGATTATTGTATAAATTATTCAATGTTTACTTATAAAATTTGAGACATAAATCAAGAATGACAAAATTTGTAAATCAAAATACAGTATTCGTAGATTAAATTTGTACAATTAAGAAACAAAACAAGTAAATATAAATAAATGAAATTATAAAAATACAAATTTGCGAATCTAAAAATAAATCAAACGATATATTTTTGTATTATTACAACATTATATCATTATGTAACTTGTCTGGGTTTGTTTGGGTCAATAAAATTTAAATAAAACATGAATAAAATTTCAAAAATAAAATATAAATACAAATTTATAACATTAATTATTCGTGCTGATAGCTAAATCGGTACACAAAGTTACTAACATTTTTTTCCCCTTGATTTTGATACAAAGTATACTGACATCTCGAAAAAAAAACAAGTTAAAACAAAATTGGAAAAGGGAAGGGAAAATAATTCCTTCGAGTCGAAGGAAACGGAATAGCTGAGAGAGGAAAGAAGGAAGTTACGAAGAAGGGAGTAAAAGCTCCAGTATAGAGACAAGCAGTTGCGTGACCTGCTTTGTGGAAACTTGGCGAAAGTTCAAACTTGTATTACCTAGGGGTGGTCTCTTAGGGTTTCCAATCCATGAACGTGTACACCTGCACAGTATCCCCATATCTGGATATTGCATTGGAGACGCTAGGGGCTTCGTCGAAGCTTTAGAAACTCGGTGTCCTATGTCCTTCGAAGTACCTGCGTGTACTAGCAGATAACATATTTTCCATTATATTTAAATCCTTTGATACCTGCTCAGCAGATCAAAGTTTTTTTTTTCAATCCCAAAGCTTTAAAGCATTTCCGAGTCCTTTCTAATGACGAAATAAATTATCCTCGAACATTCGATAAACTTTTCGATCATTATTATCAATGGCTGTTTTTCATTCGTGTTGAAAGCATTGCAGATTCCATTCCAATGACCAACGATAACTAAAGTTTTTTAAAATAAAAATTCTCGCTCGTGGGAAATTACTGGTTGCAATTTTTCCATTTGAATGAAGCCAAAAGCTCAACTTTTCAATGAAAGAAAAAACGAGTGAAAAAAGAAATTTAATTTTTTGAGTGATCTTAAAAACGATTTGTTTGATTACATACATGTTTACTCTGTTCGAAAGTGTAAATATTGTTAAATTATAGATTTTTTTATAATTATTTATTTTACTTTTTATTTTACTCGAGAAATATTTATTTATTCATCAATATCTATTTTGTCACCTTCAAAGTAATCCCCTTCGGATATAATCATCTCGTGTCAATGCTTTTTCCAATCCTCAAAACACTTCTGATATACGCTTTTTGATATGACCTCGAGTTCCCCCAGCGATCTGGTCTTCATCTCATCAATCGTAGCAAATCTACGCACTTTCGTGACTCTTTTCAGTTTTGGGAAGAGAAAAAACATCGCAGGGGGTCAAGTTAGGTGAATACGGTGGCTGAGGCATGATAACGGTGTTTGTTATTTGCTAAAACAATCACGAACGAGCAACGATGCGTAAGCAGGTGCATTCATCGTTTTCGATAGGAGAACAATCGACAAGCACACCAAAACAGGTCTAACCTTTATATCTGTCAAAAACAAACTGAATATGCAAAATGGCTGATAACGTCAACATACGTTGAGGACATGTGTACCAACACGAAAAATCGAAAATTGTACATAGACCGTGAAATTAAAAGAGTTTATTTATTTGTTTAAAAAACATCGTAAAAGAGCGATTAGCTGCGCAGACTTGGACGTTTTCCTCATACCTTTTGTACCTTTTTACTCTCTCCCATCCCACAGACTCACCCCTCACCACATCCAATCTTGTCTCACCTCGCAATTCGCAATCACCCCCGAACCGCCATCTTGAATGAAGGGCGCGTTTAGTATAACGAGGTTAAAGAAGGGGAGGAGAAACTACCCTCGCGTTCAGGGTGAAGAGCGGGGAATACGATCACGTCTGGATTTCCATAATTACCGAGAAAGTCCAAGAGCTGAGGTTACACTAGATGAGAAAGACAGTAAGAATTAAAAAAAAAAGAGGAGAGGATTCGGAAATGAGTGTCTCGTAGTTGGAACTCAATGTTTTTTTCTTGGCTAATTATCTAATTTGGTTTTTTTTGGATCTTCTCTCGATGAAGAGCATGAAAAACTCGGAGTAATGAAGATTGTATTAGGTAGGAAAATATTTATGAGGGTTACGAGAGTTCAAGAAATTTTAAGAGGGAGAAGAAATTTTCAAGGTCATTCAAGAACCTTATTCAAAAATTAAAAAATTCAATATCTCCGATACGATTTCGAATCGCCGAAAATCCTTTTGGGGGTTGCTTTCGAATATGAAAAGGAAAGTTTGTTCAAAATTGCAGCTCGATGTTGAGTAGGAGGCTTTTGGATAGCTTATGAAAAAATTAAAAAATTCAATATCTCCGATACTATTTCGAATCGCCAAAAATGCTTTTAGGGATTGTCTTAAAATATTAAAACAAAAGTTTGTGCAAAATTGCAGCTCGATGCCGACAAGGAGGCTTTTGGAAACCTTATTTAAAAATTAAAACATTCAATATCTCAAAAAAGAATGCGAGTCGCCAATAATTATTTTAGTAATTGTTTAAAAATATTAAAAGGAAGGTATAAGCATAACTTCACCCTAGAATGCTTAACGTTTTTGTGAACAATCGTTAGTAATAATAATCGTTTTAGTAATAACCGTATTGCACTGAATTGTTGCAGCGTAGAAATTTTTAATTTCCGTTTTACCGAGTCGATAAATAATTATGTAAGCGTTTCCTATGCATCTCCACTTTACCTTTCCCCGTAGCAATTTGCTCGGGCAGCTCGTTCGCGCTTGAGGTATCGGGCAGGTAATAAGGAAAATTGGAAAGCGTCGAGTGTATTGACGCGTTTTAAAACGGGAATAGCTATACGGCGTGGAGAATTGTCAGGTGCTCTCAGAGCCGTCAGAGCTGACCCCGCACTCAATTTCGCGTATCCAGTGTTAAAACTTTCCCCATGGATTCTAGTTACTTTTTGTAATTTTTTTCCATTTATTTTGCGATAACTCAATTAGTAAATTTAATGACATTTTTGTGAAATATTAACAATATTTTTGATGAATACGATCCCAAGATTTATATTTTTTTATAAATGGGACTTCAATAATTTTGTGAAACTTGAGAACCGAGAATAAAATTGCTTTCCCATATTTTCTAACGAAAATGTGAGGAGGACGAAATCTAAATTACGTCTAACAACGTTAATTATGCTTTTAATAATGATTACAAACTACCAGTATTAATTATACTTTCAACGATTTTTACAATTTATCAGTAGTACTGATATTTTTAAAGAAATATTACAATTTATAAATATAATTTATTATAAAAATAATTATTTCAGTAATTATTAGGAATATCTTAAACATTTATTGAAATTCAATAACATTTTTGATATTTCAAGTAACTATTATAATTCACCAATATTAGTGATATTTCACATAATTGTTACAATTAATAAATATTATCGATATTTTCGATGATTATTATAATTTACCGATATCACTAATATTTTCTATAATAAACAAAAATGATGTCATTATTATAAAAACATTCAATAAATTCATAATAATTAACCGATCAATAAACATCTGCATCCTGGACTGACCGGATTAACGATTGTTTCAATTTAAAAAACAGGGAGTACAAGATTATAGATTTTCGATTGGCGTCGATATCGCCTCGTAGATAATCACTCGGGCCACTCGTAGCTACGAAAGTTCTTCATCCCCTGGAGCTTACCAGGGCCGATGCCCCTAAACTCCATTTGCCCTCTCATATTTCTATCTGGAACTGAGCTGGAAGTTACATCTAGATAAATGCAATGGAACGTGCCAAGCTTTCTCGGGGCGATGGTGTTCCCTACCACCAAAAAGCAACCCCCGTCGGGTCTGCCATTCCAGTAAATTTATTGACCATCGTTTCTTCGCACCAGCCGAGTTCTTCCGCAGTTCGCGACAACACTTTCCGAGCTTTCCGATTTCGCAGACGCTTCGCCGCTTGCACCGCGCATTTACCCCGTTTGCCCCCCCCCCCCTCTTCATCCACCACTCCGCCATACTTGCTCCTCAATCTCTTCCTCTCCCTAGTGGTTTGCACAACGTACATTTTTCGCCACGTCGCTCAAACGGGGACAAATATCCTGAGGGCTTCCGCCGATAAAGGGGATAGGGCCCGAGATTTTTAGAATACCGTCTGAAAAAAAGAATGTCTCAAAACGGAAGCTTGGTGGCGTATTTTTATATATACAAAACGAAGCCTCGTATTTGCCTTGAATAAAAAAGAAAAACCCTCACGATAAGAATAACAGTAATAACAATGATTGCAATAGTGATAATTCTGTTATAATTATTGTTTTAGAAAATAATATTATTGAATAATAGTAAAAGTAACAATAATTACGATTTTAAAAATAATACAATAACTGCAAAGGCAACAGTGATAGGAATAATCTTATTGTTATTATGGTTTATTTCAGCGATTTTTTAACTCCCTTGCTATTATTGGTAACATTAGTTTACAACGAAAGTAATAATTTTATTGTCGTTTTTATAGTATATTACAGTGTTTACAGAGTGAAGATTTGCATTTAACGCGATAAAAAATTCTCGATCACATTAATAATGATATTAAGAAGAACAAGAACACTAATAGTGACGCTGTTTCAGTTGTTGCACGTTTTAGTAGCAATAATGGTAATCGCAATAACAATAGCAAAAAAGAGCAACAAAAAAACGACGACGACGGACAGCAGCAAACAACAATAGTAACATCGACACTAGCAACAGCAATAATCACAAAAGCAATAGCAACAACAACAACAGGAACCACAACAAAAGTAATAACAACAATAACAACAGGAACAACAACAAAAGCAACAACAATAACAACATCGATAACAGGAATCATAATAGTTATAATAAACACAACAAAAACAGTAAAAACAATAATATTAACTGCAAAAATTAATTTCCATACATGAAATTAGTTTTCACTTTATACCATCGGGGACGTTGATACAGGCGTGTATTTAATTAACGAAGGCATATTTTATTTGCAAATGAGAACATTGCAAATTCCCGGCAATATCGTGAATGGACATTACCCGCTTGAATTACAATTCATTAATTAATCCATACGTAAATATTCATCAGCGTTTCGTATCTTTGAAACGTATTTGTGTTATGCGAGTAGAACGAGTCAAGAATTAGGTCGACCGATCGCTCAGCGCTCGAAGCGTGGAACCGCCTTTTTTCATATTTTTTATTGTAGCTTCGGTTAGCTGGATTCTTATTTTTTTTCCCCGCATCGTCAAGTATTTAAAAATAGTTGAAGCAGGTAGCAGTCTAGCTGAAAAACAAAATTGTTCTGGTGAGGAAAAATAGAGAAATAACTGGACGTTAATATTATGAAAGACGAAAAACAGTTAACGATGGTTCAGTGAATCGCGAAGTTGTTATACAAATATTCCGAAAATAACTGTACATCGCAAGAGTTTGCTGAATTGGATTCTGAAGAAGGAAGGAGAGAGGGGGAGAAAGAAGAGAAAACGAAATTATTACAGAGCTGGGATATTAGGGTTTCAAGGACGATTCCATATTCCATGGGAACCCTGACGAAGCCAACGTTAGCCGGGATCGTAGGGAGGAATAGAGGGGTCCGCTTGAATATTCAATTTGTCTGGCTGTAGGGAATCGAATCGAGAACGTCGATACAGGCACACCCACACGAGTACAAAAATCCAGGAAGTATTCCGAATCAACATCCGCCTAAGAGCATCCATCATCAATCGTTTACGCTTCCCTCCCTTCATAATATTTCAGCCAGCCACGAGAACTAGGTTTCTGAACAAACCTCGTACATCGAAGAAGCTGGGATGAAGAAATGTAAATGGATCGAAAGTACACCAAAAGTGTATGAAACGTCATGACGTTGGATGATCAGTTCTGGCTGACCACGGAATCCTAATATTTGATGGAACCCAAAACGTGTACTCGGCAGAAACTACTTTTCCAGTAAACATGGAAAAACCCTAAAAATAATCCGGTCCATCTGGAATAGAACACCTGAATCCGATCGATCGCCGATTTTTAAATCGATCATTCGAACACAATGAAAAACCTGATTCTCAGCTGCAGTAATCCAAAACGATGAATGGAAATACAGCATAACCTCCATTAGGAAACCGAACTCTCTCGAAACAATGAAAACAACCATGAATGCCTCGAACCGACAATGAAGAACCATCATGAAGCAAAAGTGAGGCTTTTACCTGTGGAATGAAAATGAATGTAAATGTTGACACGCGTATGGGGAAAATAGGAAAAAGCTTTTGAGGGAAGCGTACGTCTGTGCGAAGACAAAAACAGATGAAGAGAGAAAGAGAAATAGAGAGAGAGAGAGAGAGAGAGAAGGTGGGAAGGAAGAGGGAGATGGAGAATACTCCCGAGGTGCTGATGAACATTTCACGTACCTCCGGAAAGCAAACATCGAAGTTGATTTTATCAACAGGCGAAACGTACTGGCTGGTATATACCAGATACAGGTATGTGGAAATGTATGTACCTTTATGTCGCTCCAGTGAACGGACGTATGAATCGATTGCACCCTACGTGCACCCTTTCGATCCTCCAGCCAAGTACAGCATGAGGAATGTCGATATTCAGGACTTACGATTTCGAAGACTGTCCTCGATACGACCCTGTATCCTGATGGCCAGCATTACGTAAATATTGGAAGTTCAAACTACCCTCACCATGGTTGCATATGGAGGTGAAGAAAGCGAGTGGTTGATATACATCCACGCGTATATCACTGTCGGGGGGTTTCGCCCATTCGGATGTTGGGTCAGCCCAGTAACGAGCTGTTCGAACGGTCTTCACTCTTTGACCCGAGCGTCCGGCTTCACCAGCCCATAGCTAACCCTCCCTTCGATGCACGTTTTTCATCGCATCTATCGGCTTGTCAAAGCGAGGAAAACGAAAAAAAAAAAAAACTGATAATGAACGCGCAGTAATGCGTGCGATGGAGACGCGACAAAAAGAGACGTTGAACAAACAGTCCATTGGGACTGTTGGACTAAAAGCTGTTGTGCTCTGTCACGCGTGGCTTTTTCGAGAATGTTCTTGAGCTTCGAAGTTCGAAAGAATTGATGGAATGAATTATAAGCGTTGGATGATACTAAACCCTGCAGAAAGTTGACAAGGAATTCCTCGGAAAAATAAGGGCCTTCAAGGTCCTCTAAGGTATTGATTTGTCAAGATCTCAAAAGGGAAGCCTTTAATAAACCGTTGAAAGACATTATTGTAATAATCCCGATAGGATTTGCCGTCGAAGACTCTTATTATAATTTATCTAAGAAACCTCGAATGAAGCCTTGAAAAACCTTATTGTTGATTCCAATAGGGTTTGCTTTATTAAAATTAATTTTTTTATTTCAAATTTCCTTCCAAGGCTCTAATTACGATTCGATCATTGGGCAATCTTCAAATAAGCCCTTGATAGTCCTTATTATTAATCAAAATCAATAATAAATTTTTAACCCAGAATTTTTATTTTAAATATCCAAACAAATATTGTTTTGTTTTGTTTTCGAAACTTCTCTGCCTGGTACGTTGTAACCTTGTACCAGACTCGATCGAAAAACATAAATTTCAGCTCCCTGATTTATTTCGCCTATTATCGTTCGATGGTCTATGACAGACGTATTTACGTTGTCTATCAATCGCCCAAAATATGCACAATCCAGCTGACCAGACAGGCTCATTCATCCTATCGACGAAAGTACCAATCCGGCTTTCCCCGTTGAAATCTCGTCATGACGACGTCACTCGTACACCCACCGATTTGGAAAAGTCCACCAGGTCACAGGCATCAACGCGCTAGAGACCAAATCCATCGAGTGTCGGGGCAAATTTAGCGATAGCGTGGCGCTCGCCAGCGGGGAGATCAAATCTCCGAGCATAGCCGCAACGATGAATTTGCGGCGTGTATACGGTGATCCCATATACCGAAGATAAGCCTATGTACAGTGATAACGTACCAAATCTGTCATACGGTGCAGCAACACGGATGAATATCTATTTTACACCTGCCCGTACAAACGTTGGATCATCCGCGGCATTCCAGAATCGGAACACACGAGCTGAAGACTCGGACACGTTTCAAGCTGGGGCTTTCCTCGAAAGGTGATGAATTTTGCTTATTGCACCTAAAAATCGATGACATTCTCTTGCGAAGCTCGGATTTCCGGAAAAAAAACTTTGAAAACTGTCGATTTTGGATATTTAGAAAGCCGAAGACTTATTTTCCAAAATTCTGAATTCATAAACTTTAATTTCTGGAACTATAGATTCGTAAAGTTTATTTTCGAAGATCGTAGATTCCGCAAATGTAATTCCTAAAATTGTAGATTACTACAAATCGGTTTTAGGAATTTAGAACTTCGAAAATTTGTTTTTGGGAATTTAGGAATGACGATGACATAAATTTTAGAAATTTTGGGATAGCTTAATCCCGATTTTAGGAATTCAGGGATATCTTACATTCGATTTTAGGAAGCTAGGAATTCTTCAATTTCGATTTTTGCAATTATAGGAATTTCTGATTCTTGAAATTCAATTATAGAAATTTAAGGTACCTAAATCTGATTTCAGGCGTTTTAAATTCGATAAAAAAAAGTGTATCGAAAAAGGTTAACAGTTTCAGGAACAACTAACATTTTACATGAGCCTTTTATATTAAATAAACATTTTCAGAATATTCAAATGGAAAATCTTACGTGCGATTTGGTTTATCGTTTATGAAATGCTTCGACTCCTTAAAGTCCTCACGGGAATGAAGTATTTCTGGACCTTTCAGATGTGACAAAAAAGAATATTAAAAACGAAGAGTACACGATATTTTGTATTGTGCAAAAGATTAATTTACGTACGAAAAATTGCAACGAAAAGAGGCTTTTTTAACTGAACATTTCTATGGATTAACTTACACGTCAAAATTCCGAGTCGGTGATCTTTTTTCAAAATTTTCATCTGCCAGTCATCCTGAAGGATCACAACCAAAAAATTCGACGCTCTTAACGTGAAAATCCGTTAGAACATATGAAAAAGTTTCGGACAAAACGAAACACGTAACATGAGGTCGAAAGAGAATGCGAAATACCTTAACGAATAATCCGCCCAACTTTGTGAACCCGGCATATGGGAGATCTCGGCAGTAGGATCACTGATAACTCCAAATGCATATTCTCTTTTAACTCCGCGGCTGCGTTATAAATTTAGGGGTCGTATACGAGCTTACAGTGTAGAATATACTCGGTGTGCACGTGGAACGGTACCGTGCCGTTGGGGCTTCGAAAAACGAGGATAAAGGGCAGGTACCAAAAGAGCCAGAGGATGGGAGATAGGAAGCAATAGAAATGGAGATATCATGGTCAAAACCTCGCTGTCGGATCCCATGGGATGAAGGATCAGTTTCGAATTGGTAATTACTCGCACGGATTTACAATTGACCATTGAGGATGTAGCTACCATGGTTATTTATTTACATTTGCGGTTGAATTCTGATTCTGCCGACGTGTCTGATTAAGGAACTCTTTTTTTTCGCGTCACCATTTCCCTGACCAATAGCAAGCAAAGAAAAGACGTTAAAATATCTATAGAACATTTAATAAACAATACTTTGAATATTTTCAACACATATTTATTATTTATTTATATACATTAGTGTCATCAATTTTTTAAATTTAATTATTGTATTTTTATATAATTTATATTATATGTAATTTTGTATTTGTTATTACTATATCAGACGTTGTAAAATAAAGACAAATAACAGAAATTAAAAACGAAAAGTGCTAAAATTGCTGTAGTAGCAAAATATTTGCATGTAACTAGAGCAGCTGTGAATTATAAAAAAAAACGAAAAAAAATATCCATGTACACACGTTTACAGAACCAATTGAAATCTTGGAATATAATTTTTTCATCGTAGTTTATTTTTTAACGTTGGTAGTTATCAGTATTTAATAGTAAGTATTCAGCTTGCATTTGTCGATAAAATAAAACAACAAATTTAAAAAATCTTTCCCTTTATTGAACAAAAAAAAATGTTACATAAATATTTTACACTGAACGAATATTTTCACAACATGAATTATTACTATTTTATACCGAATGAATATTTTTCCCCGCTGTATGGTAGAAAATCCCGGTCCCACTGCATCAGTTTTACCAATTCCCTGCTGAAATTCGATTGATGAAAAAAAAAGAACACTGTAGTCCAGCAGTTGATAAATATTAGTGCAATTTTCCAACGGAGGGTTTTCAGTGGTAAAAAATTAATTGTGACGTAAAATTGACCCTCGACATCGCTGATAAGCAATTTCATCAAATTACACGGGCGTTCGAGCCAATTACCATTTTTTTTCGCAGACTCGTATAGTCAGGAGGGAAAATCGTGACAAAATGGGAATTGCAGCGTTAACTATCCGACAAAAGGAGAAAAAAAAGAAATGAGACGAAAGAGTACTATGGATGAGGAGCGTTGGACCTTCATAAATGGAGACGTAAAAGAACAATGGTAAAAAAGAATGGTAAAACAAGGAGCAATAAAAGCGTCGAGTCATTGCACGTAACCGCAGAGGGAAAAAGCAGCACGTATGTGCTTTTTTAGTCTTCGGCGTCATATTGGCTCTTTGTCTCTGTTGTTTTCACTTCCACCGGAATGGATATCGACGACCAGCTTTTTTAACATCCCACCATCCTTATACTCGCTTCCCCCGAACAAACCGCACAATAAATCCGATTGTCTTCCAACAACGAAACGGATGAACCCCAAGAATTTTCCGGATTACCTTCACATCTTAAATCACACGAATTTCCGGGTATATCCTAGTTGATCAAGATTCCAGGATTTAGATCAGGAAGACGGAATAGAACGGATTGGACAAAAAGGAAACGAAAAATCCAATATCCTATCATCCCGATAAATCGTGGTCGGGTCTCGTCGACTGTAATCTGAACAATTACACGCTTGGGGAATATGCAACAAAAACGGACAATTTTCGAAACAGAGGGAAAAAAAAACACCAACAGGTGGAACTTTTTATATTATTCCCAGGGGAATAAAAATAGAGTCAACGAACGTTGTATGGAAGGGAATATATTTAATTCTGAAATATTTGGATGGCAATTTAGGAACGAATATTGGAAATCGTATACAGGGTGAGACTAGGATTTTTTAAAAATTGAATTATGAAGTGGATTGTTGAGCAAGTAATAAATGAATAATTGAACGCTAACGTGAATCGTTTAAATCGTAAAAAAATACATTTTTTTATTCATTTGAGAGAATCGCTGTTTAAAGTACAAATAATTGAAAAATATAAAAGGTTTACAGAGCTCCAATTTCTATTAAGGGAATGACGAACACGTTGAAAACTTTTGACGCGGCACCTCGTTACGTCGCTAATGACAATTTTGGGATTTTGCGCTGCGAGTAACTACCGATGAATGGCGCGCCCTGCACGCGAATTCGGCCGCGAACTCTCGATTTTTCGGGCGAAGAATCGTGGCAGGACAATTGCCGAGCGCTGAGCGTACCCACGTGTTTCTTTATGTACGTGTGAATTCGTTACGAGCGCAGCGTGGAGAAAAGACGCGCGTAGTTTCGTCCCAACGAAAACACACACTTATATGTACGTGTGTCAACCGATGCTCACATACATATAAGTGGTATGTACTCTCCGGGAAAACTATATGAGATATCAATATGAATCTAACGCCATTATTTAACTTAAGGAAAAACCTTGACCAACACACCCATTGAATCTCTATAGTATATAAGAAGCTCACTCTACGACCTTCAAATTTCGTGATTTATGAGATTCCGGAAAAGTGGCCGGGGTAGTCGAACATTCTTTTTCTGATTTAAAAGTATTAAAAGGGTCTATATAATCGGAAATTTTTAGCTGATTACGAATATCAACGAATTTTCGTCGAAAACACTGCACACATCAAAAGAAATCGTGATTTTAGAAGTTTTTTACAATTTTTTCATGGCAATTTTGGGTTTTCGAGGAAATGAATGGTACATTCGTTCTCAGGAGATAAAATTACATCGAAATGGGTCAATAAAAAAAATATTAAAAATCAAAAATTTTTTTGGATTTTTGAGGGATAAACGTTTTTTC